>OY720441.1:329426296-329447025 GCA_963082915.1 Dolichopus griseipennis
ATGGGATGATGATAAATAACGGTTTATTTTATTTCATAGTGGTTATGCACGGTAAGGTCAACTATAATCAAACTATACTGCAAACATAAATACACGGTATAACAAATGCTTTGATGATAATTTAAACGTTTTTTTAGTTTAAGATACAAGCTTTCCTAAAATGCTAAACTACCCTACAACTAATCATATGTATGTTTTTAATTCTTTCATCTTTAATCAGCAATATGCATTGTTTTCTGAGGTATCACTTAAATATCACTCTTATCACTCGAAATATTTTTAATTTTCATACTTATACTCCTGTAATGTAAGACTCACTAAGTGTTAATGTAGTCTAGGTCGCAAAATCAGTTGTGAATCTTCCACAATAAAATTCAATACAACAAAATAAAAAAAATTGATCCTTGTTTTTGCTTTTCCGTAAGTTCTTTATAAAATTTATGATGGTTAGTCAAGGACCTCAAGCATGTAGAAAATCAGGTATATGTAAGTGTTATATTTTTTTAAACTGTGTAAACTCTGAAATACCATCATCTTCTCATTTCATTAGCAACTTTGACATCTGAAATTTTGTAAAAGATGATATAGTTTTATGACGAAATCTTCTGGTTTATTATAGTGAGTACCTTTTATGTAAGAATCTCAGTGTTGACTCTGTCCTACTCAGTCAAACTGAAATTTTAATTATTTATTATTAGCCAATTATAAATTAGATGAAAATAAATTTACTTTTGATACCCTATGTATAGTTTTATTTGTGGAAAATTAAAAATGCAATGTTCAGATGCAATCCGAATATGAAAAATATTATACAATTTTATTAAATTAATTAGAAATTCTTTAAACTATTACAAGTTAATAAATGAAAATTTTTTTATTTTTGTTATAATATAAAACACTTTCTACAATTATTTTATTAGACTTGATTAACTTTGATACGGTAGACCGAAATATTTAAAAGGTAAAATTTGAGTGAATCCTCTACAATAAAATTCAATAAAATAAAATAAAAAAAAAAAATATAATAATTAATTATTCATTATCTTTGACAGCACACGAAAAAAAAAGTAAGTATTTTGAATTTGAAATTCGCACATCTTATAAGGAACAAAAGCGTAAAATGAATTGTAAAAAAAAACAAAAACTCAATGTTTTATCATGATATCTGTCATTTTACTTTTTTTTTAAACCCGTATGACTATACAGTCAAAGGGTATAATAAATTTGCCATTACGTTTGTGACGCAGATAAGGAGGAGGGGTAGATATAGACTCAAGTGTATGGATCGGATCAGAATCAAAAAATAAATCGATTTAGCTATGTATGTCCGTCCGTCCGTCCGCACGATAACTCAAAAACTAAAGGAGCTAGGATCTTCAAATTTTCGCAAATTCGTTTTTTTGCAATAGCCGTCATCGCTATTTAAATCCAGCTATTTTGGTCCATGGGTTCGGGTAGCTGCCATACAACTTCTTTTTTTATATGAGTATTACTCTGTACCTATTACAGCTGCGTGTCTGAAGTTTTACCAATAGTAGTTTAGTTTTATGGCCAAAGTTTCTGGAAAATTTGGTTGGTCTACTGCAGAGGGTTCGAGTAGCTGCCATACAACTCCTTCTTTTATATGAGCATTACACTACACCTAATGAAGCTGGGTATCTGCAATTTTTCCAAAAATAGTTTAGGGTAATGGCCAAAGTGAATACAAAATTTGGATGGTCTACTGCAGAGGGTTCGAGTAGCTGCCATACAACTCCTTCTTTTATATGAGCATTACACTACACCTAATAAAGCTGTATGTTTGAAATTTTGCCAAAAGTAATTAACCGGATGATATAATGAATATGTTACGGTCATACGGGTATCCCAGAGTTGACACAGTCTACTCTACTACACTCTTCCTCGTTTTCTTTAATTTTTTTTTTTTTTTGAAGGAAAAATGACAAATAGCTATTTTCACAGACACAGGCAAATAAATACAAAAGCATGTAAAAATCAAATAAACTTACAAAATCATATTAACGCATTGTGATTTATTATTCGCTTTCTACACGATTTTGATCGCAATTTTGTTGTTGTTTTTTTTTTTTATTATTATTTTCATTTGGATAAGGTTGACAAATTTTCTAACACTTGATTCAAAATTTTTTTGTTTAATTTGCTAAATTCTTCCGTTTCTTGAATATCATTTAAAGAACGGAAATTTGAAGTATGATTAGTTTATACCTTATACCATTTCTCTAAATTGTTTATTATGTCATCGAAATCAATTCGAAGCCATGGTGTAGACACTCATAGACAATATCTCAAAAAAAAAAATCTTGTGCGATAGGTTTTTAGAAACTTATTTTAGGTATTGAAGCTGTAGCAAATATATTTTTCAGAAATTATCCAGTTGATCTTATGAGTTTCTGTTTCCTAGTTTGATAATGTCGATTGATATTATGCTTGTGGATATGCTTCCCCCCTAATCACACTAACTCATTTAATTAAAAAATATTATTTATATCATAATAGCACTCCATATTTTAAATTGGAATCAGTGGTTACGAAGCTACCTGTTCCATTCAGGTTCCATTATTACTAATAAATAAATAAATAAATTATACAGAGTTCAGACATTATTTATTATGTCTAAACAGCTGAAATTTATTAAATTTTAGTTCTTAAGTTATATTTAAATTTAACATATGTAATATTGGATTGAGGGAAAATGACATACAGAAGCCAAAATTATATTGTTTTGCCATGTCATACAAATAAAACATTTGACATAAGCCTAAAACATATAGGTAGCGTCAAATGTACTCCCATTTGACTATACAAATTAATGAAATGTTAAAAATTATTACGTTGATGACTTTAACGTTTTTGTAAATAAAGATATGATTTTGGTTTTGCTTTTTGTTAATATAACATTTTGGATTTTTGGTAAATTTTTAAATTGTATATATTTATATTAGAATTATGTATGTACATATAATTTGACTATAATTTTCGGTTAAAATTGAACAGCTTGCTATAGTTATATTAAGGGTTATATGATAGTTGATCTAAATCCATTTTGCAAAAACACAATTCGTCTAAAGCTATTTAAAAAAAAAAGACACTCCACAAAATGTTACATCAGAAAAAGACTTTTAACAAAAGGGCGACACTTCGCAAAAATATTTTTTACAAACTAATATTTATAACAAAATATTTTAGAATGTGTATAGATATGTTTATTAAAAAAAAGTATATCAATAGTGGAATAATACCCGGTTTAAGGAAATCACAGTGAAAATATTTTTAGAAATATTATAAATTTCTTGACCCACATGCATAAAATGCAATCAGCCCTATAACAAAGATGTACTTATATTTATATAATACATTAAAGTAATCATAATAATAATAATAATAAAAAACTATATATATATATTTATATTTATGTACATTATGTTGGTACATATATGTTTTTAATATTTTATCAAAACACAAAATTAATATACATAAAAATTACTATATTATGTATTTTATATGTACATTATAAATATCATAATGTCAGAATCTAGCATACACATAAGTATATTTAAATATTTTGTATAAGGCAAATAACCGAAATTTTGAAACCAACTCCAAAATATCTCCTTAGAATGCGTTTGGTTGGAGTTTGAGAAGCGATAAGTGATAAGAGCGTCGATAAGAGCATAGCGTAAAAAACTATATACATGACTTAAATTGATGTTTAAATATTGCAGCATCGCTCTGATCATCGATAAACAATAAAAAATTTTTACGCGCTATGGTCGTATCTTATCACTTATCGCAGCTCAAACATAAACGCATCCTAAGTCAAAATTCGCATATATATATATTATATATAAATGTTCTGGAACAGTGGCAATCATGATTTTAAATCCATTACTCTAAAATCTCTCTTAGATGAGAATCTGACATATATATGTGTATATATCTCACATATTATCTTTAAGTCTTAAAATTAAAAGTCTTTTTGTTAACTGTCTTTTTTGTCAAATGACATTAGGCGAAATGTTTTTTACAGATTTAGGCCAACTGGGGCTCCCATATTAAGATATTTTACTTATGTTTATCTTTGAGTTCAAATTTGTATTTTAGAAAAAAGTGAAGTGTTGATTTTTTTGATATTATTATTCTCTTTTCTTTTAATACAAAACGATTTCAAATTTTCTTGAAATAATGAAATCGAATTAATGTTATGAGATTGAAAAGAAGAAAAAAGAAAGAAAAAAAGAGAGAGAAAGAAAAAAAAATTTAAAATGAAATTTTAATAATTGACAAATATGTCAAAATTTGAAATTCAATTGTTATAATTAAAATGAAAAGAAAATTTAAATAAAATTTATACTTATTTGTTTTATTTTTTTTTTTTGATAATTAAAATTATTATTTTTTTTTATACAACAATTAACTTTCCAATTTTTCTAAATATTTTTTAAATCAATATTTTTATTTTATCTGATTTTATTAAATAATAATTAAAAACAAAAACTTTTAAACAATTACTAAACCAAGGAGTAAATTCTTGTTTGTATTTGTCTATTTTTATATTGTATTAAAAATTGCCCTGGATAATTTTTATTTATACACGACACCATAAATAGGTATAAGGGCCACAGATAGGAGGCAGAATTTATACTGCATCTTATCTTACTTATGACAAAAGAAAGGAGTTGATTGAAAAAGGGTAACATAAGACCATTGGATCGGATCCTGGCGCTCTTTTTCAAACAAGGTCAAATCAGCATATCTCCGAAACGAAAGATAGAACTTTTAAACTTGGGACAATAAACTTGATTTCTATATTCCTCGTGTCCCTGTAATTTTAGATCAATTGGAGTGATGGTTCGGATACCTCCCACCTAACTCCCAAGACTTAAAAGGTTATCTTCGAAATTCATGAAGATAGAATCTTGAAATTGTACCAGAGTGTTTTGATCTGCTTCTTTAGGTTTATTTCTTTAGGCTGCTGAAATTGATAAAGTTAGGAACTCGAAATCTGGTAGAACGTGGTTTTTTTTCGGTTTTTTAATGTTACTAGAATCTGAAATCACTTGAAGTAGTGGTTCGTTTAATTCTATTAAAATTCAGATAAAATAAAATTTCTGATTCTATTGTATCACTCCAGATCATGTTTTTTTTCTTCCAACTTATGAAAATTTATAAATAAATCTTTCAGATCTAAAATGGAGAATAATATATTTACTAGAGCTTTTAAATTTTTTAGAACTTTAGGGATTCAAAGATGTGTACGAATACCTTTATTAAAAAACAAAAATTAAAATTTATTAAAATCTAATTTGTTATAATCAAAATACGATTAAAAGAAAATACACATATAGGCATATATATAACTTGTACATATAAATTAAAATAAAGAAACAAATAAATTTTTTTAATAAAAAAAATGAAAAAAAAGAAAAAAGGAGAAAGCTTAAGTATAAGATATAAAAAAAAAACAAAATAAATATATGGTTAAACATTGTTATAATTATAACATAACACAAAAAACAATCAAGACAGTAAACCTCAAATAACTTAAACACACTAAAAACTTCAATCGTTTCGAAAGTGATTGAGTTTTGTGGTTAAAGTTTGCCCAAAATGACATTTGGACTGTCTAATACAGCTAATTAGAATAGCTGTCATAAAACTGCCATACAACGTGAAGCTGAGTATTACAGATTTTACCAAAAGTACTTAAGTTCAATGGCAAACATCTGTACAAAATATAATTTGTATTAGGCAAGACGATTGAATAGTAGGCGTTAGGCAAGACGAAGTCATTTAGCGTACATGTTAGATCGCGTATAACAAAATTGACAGCGCAGTTTACTCAACTCTCTTCTTATGTTTAACTGTCAATTACTTATCGTGTATATTATCTAAATACAATTTGTAAAAGGCAAAGGGGAGCGTATCAAAATCTCATGCTTTTATAAATCTTGTGTTGCTTGAGCTTTTTATAATTTAGTAGTTGAAATACTATATATATGTAGGAAATATAATTAGAAGTGATTTCAGAGTTGGTTTCAGGTTTTTAATAATTTGTTTAACGGGAGCTTGGGGCGAGAGCCTCCAAAATAAAGGTTTATATATAATTTCTTTATTGAGGATTTGAAGGCCTCCACTATTTTAAAATGTTTTTATGTGTTTATGCGAGATTCTTAGCTGGGATCGATTTTAAGGTTGAATTCATTGTCAGGATTATACGAATTTTCTAGAATATGAAACGTAAGATTTTAAAACGCGAGATTTTGAAACACGAGATATTGAAAAGCGAGGTTTTGTACCAAACCCAAGGGAAAGTCGAATGATATAAAATAAAAAAAAATGACAAAATAAAAAAAAAAAATCTCTTTTGTCAATCCTTAAATTCTTGTTAGTTTAAAAAGCTCTAAAATTATTATTCAGTATTAGTACTATGGAAGAAAAAAGTTATAACTTTTTCGAGGAAAAATAAAGTAGAATTTGATCTGTCCAACTCCTAAAAGAAGTTGTTCCATTTTGTCCAAAACCCGAAATTCCGATAATTTTTTGTGCGTTCGTGTTTATCTATGAGCATGATTTAAATAAAATTTTATATTAATGCTTTCAATAAGAAGTTAAATTCGTAGAAGAACCAAACCGGTCGACGGAATCTAGAGACTAACATACCAAAGTACCAGACTTTTTTAAAAATCTCGAGTTCTAACCATCGGAATGAATTAAAACTTATTACATAGACTATTGGTGGGTACTCATGAAAAAGTAGCTTTGGTCTTGAGATTCTAGAAATTTCGGTAATGTTAAATTTTAATAATTCATCAAAATCTCAACCAATTTTAACGAAATATTGGTATGAGTGTTTTTTTTTTTTTGACCAAGGGATCAGGAGGGAAAAACTTCCATATAAAATAACCAAACTTTACAGATTTTACAACACAGAACACATTGTACAAGAAAAGCTAATAAAATCCATTTTGAATTTATTTCTACGTTTTTATATTATAACATTTCCATGCGATTGTTAGTTTCAATTATTGAGATTTTATTGTGTACTAATACTTAAATTTAGTCGTTTTATTATATGGGAATTCTTTAATTTTTTCTTCACAAAATATTATAATAAAAATGATTAAATATACATTTAATATAAACATACTTATACATACACATATATATTCACATGTGAAGCATATATACATTTTTTTTAAGTATAAATTTTGTTTTTGAGTAGAATACATACGTTTATTTTAAAAATTTGTAAATATGTAAGTTCGTATAATATATATATATATATATAATTTCTCTTAATAAAACCATATAATTAATTATAATTTTTTTTATTTATTTTGGATGCCTATAATTAGATTTTAAAAAACTAATTGCATGCAATATTGAAATTTTTATTCAAATTTATTGAGTGAAAATATTCGTGTTTTGTTTTGTTGTTGTTTTTTTTTCATTCACTTTTAAAGCGAAATTGCCGCGTATCATAAAATTTTTTTTAATTAATTTTCAAAGTACCTAATAATAATAAAGTTAAAGTAAAAAATGTGTTAGAATGAAATAATATATTAATCAATTTTAAAATTCTGTCCATTAAAGTGTAGAAATACTAAAATAGTCTTTAAGTTTTTTAATTAAAATATTAATATTTAAATGTCAACAACTTGAAATATTAATATTTAAATGTCAACTTTTGTGAAGTTACTGCCGTCAAAGTGACAATATGTTGATTTGTTTTTGGATTGAATTTGTATCAGACAAAATTTAACTTTTGAATTCTTTATCACGGTGATTGCTTCATTATAAGTTACTTTAATTCCGCAAATTGTGCGGATTTTTTATAAGCGCTGATAGCGTTTCAACATCAGAAATATTTTTTTTTTGAGCGCTAACTGTTCCACTGTTAGGCTAATAACCCTGGCTATACTGTAAATACAAGTTGGAACAGGGCGGCATATTATATTCGTGATATTAGAATTGGTCTTATTGAATTCCACATACAATTTAAATATGAGATAGTACTAGGCCTTATAACATGTAGAAACGTCTTAGATTTTCAATAGTTACAATTCTATTTTTTGTTTATATTGTAATATTTTGTATTTGAGTTATATGGTATTCTATATCTGTGAGTTATATTATTCAATTAAATTATTTGTTTGTATTTTGCATTTGTTTATATTGTTATATTAATGTATTTTTATTAAGGACTAGCTAATACCCGGTGCGCGTTGCTGCGCCTCTCAATGGAGCTTTAATTAAAGTTGATGTTACTGCAAAAAGTTAACACAAAAATTACACACGGTTTACACATGTAAATTTTAAAATGTATGAAAGCAATCTTTTTAAAACGATTTTTCTAGGATTATTCTAGTAATTTTTGAAACTTTTTGTAATTCAAAGCAGTACAAACTACTTTCCAAAGTTTGACGTAATTTACTTCCAAAAAAATTTTTTGACCAATCGTCGGACCGACTGTTAACAGACTCAACTCCATTTTCAAGTTGCTTCACACTTATAAAATTTGAGGTCAACCGGTCAAATCGTTTCTAATTTAGAGTTAAGTAACGCAAAAATCTATAAAAGCCACTGTGCCCCATTGGGTTAACGGAACTATACTTTCTCTTTGGGCAAAGCAGTATTGCGCTAAATTGGACGTAATTTTCTTCCAAATCTTTTTTTTGTCAATCGTCGGGCCGGCATGAGTTAACCAATTGCAAGTCTGTAAAAAGAGCTAATTTCATTCTCAAAACGGAACACATATACAAAAATTAAAGAAAATCGGTTAAACCGTTTCTAATTTAGAGTAAAGTAACCAAAATCTTTATAAAAAGCTGTTGAGTCGCATTGGGTTAATGCAACTCAATAAAATTTTTGTGTGAGCTTTCTTTTTAGTCAAAGCTGAATTTCGTAAAATTGAACAAAATTTAAACCCAAAATTTTTTTTGACCACCCGTCGGCTCGACATGGGTTAACAAATTCCAAATCTGTTAATAGTGTCAACTCAATATTCACAGGAGAGCACGTATACAAAATTTGAAGAAAATCGGTCAAACCGTTATTAATTTAGAGTTAAATATTGAAAAAACCAAAAAAAGCTGTTGGGCCCCAATGGGTTAATGGAACTCAACAAAATTTTTTTTGGGTCTTTCTTTTAAGCCAAAGCAGAATTTCGTAAAATCGGACATAATTTGGACCCAAAATTTTTTTTGACCACCCGTCGGCCCGACATGGGTTAAAAAATTCCAAAACTGTTAATAGTGTCTACTCAATCCTCAAGGAGCATAACGTATACAAAATTTGAAGTCAATTGGTCAAACCGTTTCGAATTTAGAGTAAAGTATTGAAAAAACCTATAAAAAGCTGTTGGGCCGCAATGGGTTAATGGAACTCAACAAAATTTTTTTTGGGGCTTTCTTTTAAGCCAAAGCAGAATTTCGTAAAATCGGACAAAATTTGGACCCAAAATTTTTTTTGACCACCCGTCGGCCCGACATGGGTTAACAAATTCCAAAATTCTTAATAGTGTCTACTCAATTCTCAAAGAGCATCACGTATACTAAATTTGAAGTCAATCGGTCAGACCGTTTTCATTTTAGAACAAAGAAGATTAAATACTTGCACCACAGCCCCAACTTGGCGGTCCGTTAGAGCAAAATTTTTGGGCCACGATTTCCTTCCGAACCCAAAAACCTCTATATACAAATTTTCATGAAAATCGGCTGGGCAGTTTAGGAGCCAACTCGTTACATACAAACAAACAAACAAACAAACAAACAAACAAATAAACAAACTTTCGCTTTTATATATATAGATATATAATTATTAATTTTTGATTATGCCATTAACTTGAACCCAATGGCAAATGGTAGCTGAGTCAAGTCGAAAGTCAGATAAGTTTTTTCACTAGAATTTGAAAAAAACTTGCAGTTAAAATGCTTAAGGCAGAAATTAAAGAAATTTTATGGGAAAATTTCAATCCCCACTATAAAGTAATAAATTAATTTGGAAAGCATATTATTTTATTAATTACAATTTTGCCAAGTTTAAATAAACTTTTGTAAGAAGAACACTGTGTCATCCAGAAATAACACACAACAACCACCTAAAAATTGCATTCAATTTAGATTCAATTTTGCAACACAAATCCAATGACAGTCTAAAGATAATTCCCAAAGATCCATCTGCTCTAAAACTGCCATAGTTTAAGGTTTAAAAATTAAGATCTTCTATAAGAATTTTATTTAAATACGCAAAAATAAAAATATGAAGAATATGTTATCTTCATTTTAAAGGAGGTCTTTTATAATCAAAGAACCTAGTTAATACACGTTATTAGTTAGTATATTAGTTAAAAAAAATTTTGGTTGTTTAAAAAAAGCTAATTTTGAGTTTTCAACACTTAACAGCTGCTAAACGGTGGACGGCGATTCAAAAAATTTTTTTTTAAATTACTCATAATTATTTTGGAGGTTCTAGCTCCTCTCTAAGTTTAAGTAATCTAAACAGGAGACGTCTAGATGACTGATCAAATATATCAATTGGAAAAAGCATGCATTTGCACACCTGTAGAAAAATAAATTGAAATAGTATAAAAAATTAATTTTAAAAATCTAAACATTTGTAATGTAAAAGAATTAAAGTTTTTAGGTTTAGTTTATGATTGTAAACACAATTCCAAAGATCATTGTAATTATTTAAAATCTAACCTAGCTGCGAGATTAAATATTATTAAGTACCTCGCATCCTCTAAGGTCACATGCACACCAATTCTTTACAAAATTTTATTAAGATAACGCTACTTTCAAAAATAGACTATGGTCTGCAAGTATATGGTAAATGCGCAAAAACTCACCTTGGTAAACTAAAGACCCCACTTTATGCTGCAATCAGATTCAGTAGTTGTATATCGTTTTTTAATTGTCTAAACAATTTCAAAAACTTAACCTCTAGGTTAATAGTGATGAAATGGCATTAGATAAAATTTGATTATTTTAACAAATATTTGTTTTTCAGACTTTGAATGAACCAATTTTTATAATTTTAATTTATCATCTTAATTTTTCTTTGTCATCGATGTTTGGAATGCCATCAAATGATTCAAGGAAGAATTCTTCTTATAATTTTTATTTATAAATATGTATATAATTTGCTTTTATATTAATCTTTTTTTAATTTTTGTTTTTTATCAATTAACAGTTATTAGTTAATATAATACATATTTAACAACTGTACCTTTATAAAATATATCTACATATGTATGCGTAAGAATATCTTTTAAAAAATAAAATCCAGAAAGTTAATGAAGCAGAAACAAGAATTTACTGTAGTGTAACTAATCGATCGATACCAAAAGAATATAATTAAAAAAGAAATTTTAAAAGCACATGCATATTAAATTAATATTAATATAAAATAATCTGGAATAAAATCTAGACAGCAGACAGCAACCTGTTTAGGCACTTTTGTGAATTGCAAAAAGTGAAAACCACACATGAATATCTCTTTAATAATTTTTGGATTATTTAAGAAATCTCTCATTTGTATCTGGAATAAAAAATTTTTTAAAATTTTAATTGAATGATTTGGTTTGTTTTGTAGATCAAATATTATTTTTTTATTGATTGATTTATTAAAAAGTGTAATGCATTTAATAAGTTAATACTAAAATTCGACCCTGTTTAAGATGTTAGTCTTTCGGTCAACGTATTTTTAACAGCTTTTATTGAAATTAGAATCAAAGATCTTAAAATGGCGGGGAAGGGGTGTTATATATTTTGTAATTAACGATAGTAATATTTATAAAGTGAGAGAGGGCATAGACGCTAGTATGCAGCGGCGATCACTTAAGCAGCGTCGATGGCGGTATCTTGTGCGGATGCGGTAGCAAAAGCAGCAGTTCCCATTACTTCAAGGGAAGCACGTAGGAAGTTGTGCAGGGAACAAAGAATGCCTCGTAGGGAAAACGCTAAGGCCACGAGACTAACTAGAATATAGAAAATTGTTTGAAACCTGTTGAAAATTTTAAATTTTTACAGTCGGCTACAAAATTTTGAAATTGGCATATAATATAATAATGCAATGGTTTTTTGATGTCATTTGGTCAAAAAATAACAGAAATCATTATGGTCATATTTCTACCAATTTAAGGACATTATAACTCACAGATAATGAAACATTGTTCCCTAATTGAGTTTAGGCAATATGTCCTATCAAAAGTAAGGCCTAATGACTTTATGTGCCGGGACCATATTACAATTCGCCAGACTTTTAATCGAAGATTCTAGGGTTTAAACCGTGTTTTGATAATATCTAATAAAAAATATAATTTATAATAAAAATCATAAATAGTTTGTAATTCATTAACTCAAAGTAAATATATCTGTCACACCTCAAAATGGAAAGGATGACTCATTTCACTTATCACATTGTTTATAAATAAACAAATAAATTGAAATTGAGGTGTCTATCAAAATAACTTGAATTTTAATAATTTTGTCTTTGTAAATGACCTACATTACAAAAATATTTTACAAAAGAATTGATATGATTAGTTAAAAATTATTTTTTAAATTTTGATATTTTTTTAATAATGTATGGAAGAATGTTTTCAACTTAATTGATAAAAAATTTAAATATATTTTTACCGTCATTATTATCGTTGTGCCCTAATATTGATTTGCTAGCCAAAAAATAAATTTACTGTTTATACCCGTGCATACATATATGAACATCGTTATACCCGTGCATACATAAGTATATGAATATCAGGTATATTAAAATTGCTCCTCCGTTTGTAACGCATCGATCTAGACGAGCTAGATATATTGTCAAGGGTACGTATCGGCTCAGAATCGAAAAATTAGTCGATCTAGCTATGTGTGTCTGTCCGTCCGTGTGTCAGCACGATAACTCAAAAACTAAAAGGGTTAGAATCTTGAAATTCACACAAAGTCATTTTTAGATAATTTCTAGGTTCCCTATTGTTTTTGGTTAAAATCGGACCAAGGCTTCGGGGAGCTGCCATACAACTTTTTTGCACCAATATGAATTTCTTCAAAACTAATTACACTACGAGGCTGAAAATTACACACGGTTAGTTTTATAATGACTCCGGCACTTATATGAAGTTTCAAAATGTTAGGGCCCCATTTTCGGGGGGCTGCCGTACAACTTCCTTGCACCAATATGAATTTCTTCAAAACTAATTATACTACGCGGATGAAAATTACACACGGTTAGTAATATAATGAATCGAGCACTTATATGAAGTTTCAAAATGTTAAGGCCCCATTTACATGGGGCTGCCATACAACTTCTTTGCACCAATATGAATTTCTTCAAAACTAATTACACTACGAGGCTGAAAATTACACACGGTTAGTTATATAATGAATCGAGCACTTATATGAAGTTTCAAAATGTTAGGGCCCCATTTTCGGGGGGCTGCCATACAAAGTTTTCGATTCAATGACTTTGAATCTAATGAAGCTACAAGGTTAAAATTAAAATTGGGCAGGTAAATTAATAGGGCAAGTTACTTGGCAAAGTTGGACATCACTCGAACCATCGGACTTTTAGGGTGGGCCAATTTTTTTTTTTGTTTTTTTTTTGTTTATTTTTTTTTTTTTTTTAAGCTAAAGTTATGGGACAATGAATTAAAATTTTGTTTTTTTTTGTGATTTTTTTTTTGTTAATTTTTTTTTTTTTTTTTTTAAGCTAAAGTTATGGGACAATGAATGAAAATTTTGTTTTTTGTTTTGTGATTTTTTTTTTCGTCAAAATTATGGGGTAATGAGTTAAATTTATAAGGGAAGTAAATTACGGTTTATTTTATACACCATAGTGGGTATGCACGGGTATCTAAAAGTTGACAAGAGCAACTATAATCTTCCTCGTTTTTTTTTGAAAAATAGTTTTGATTGAGAAAAGATGCTTTTTAGTTTCAATCTGTCGGTCCATTTGTCAAAAAAACATTCCAATTGTATGAAAACTATTTTATATAGTTTTACCTGTTTCTAGGCTATACTTGCTTAAAAGTTATAATCTTTGTTCAACTGGAAATTTTTTTCAATTTAAACTCAAACATCAATATACTTTTTTAAGCTTCAAATCAAAACCTGAATCAAACCACTGTAAGTTGGCGTAACAGACATAATACCCTATACACCTGAAAAATTTAATTTACATCTTAAATCCATGTTATGAAAAAAACCTTGGGTCGAAATTTCGGTTTAGTAAATCCCGTTTCCGAAAAATCTTGTTTCACAAAATCTCGTTTCAGAAAATCTAGTTTTTAGAAAAATCTTTTTTCTAATATTTTGTAAAAGTAAAATAATTAGATTTTTTAACCAACTTTTAAATTCTTAAAAATGAGATTTGGCAATAAAAAACGAGATTTTCAAAAAACGGAAGATTTTAACACCAAGGATTTACTAAATCGAGATTATGTGACGCTACTTATGAATTTATATATTAATTTAATATTTAATAAAAACATACCTAAGAGTTCATATAAGCTTTATAACACGTAATTAGGTAAAATAGGACATACCTTTTTTTGGTTTTGGGAGGTCCGTAACAGTTACACGACCCATCATACCACTTCATTTCAGAAATATATAAGAATCAAGCCCGAGAACCCTTCCACCCTTGCATCAAATTTCAGGTTTCTTTATTAATTTCGAAGTAAGATCATCGAAAGTGTGTGGGAGAAACCCGAACTACCACTCTAAATTTCTGAAATCTTAGATTTATAATAAAAACAGGACAAAACCACAAACACATTGTGCCAAATTCCAAGTTAATATCTTAATTAATTTTGAAATAAGCTGTTAAGTCTTGGAAGGTGTTTGGAGGGGAAATTTTTACACACTTACATATCAAGCTTTCTTCTTTTTGTGGTTAAAAAAACTGTACCAAAGTTAATATATCCCTATACCTATTATAAAATTTTTATTTTGTTTTTGTATTTTTTAAGAATGTTTCGCAATTTTTTTTAGAACGATTCTAAACATTTATTTTTTTTGATAATACGAACCGGCGCCACACCTTAATACAAATAATTTTCTAATGAATAATAATACATACTTGAAAAAATTTGAATTAAATTGGAAATGCCAAACACAAAAAAAAACGAGGAAGAGTTTAGTAGAGTAGACTGCGTCAACTCTGGGATACCCGTATGACCGTTTTATATACATTAAATCATCCGGTTAATTACTTTTGTCAAAATTTCAAACATACAGCTTTATTGAGTGTAGTGGAATGCTCATATAAAAAAAGGAGTTGTATGGCAACTACCCGAACCCATGGACCAAAATGGCTCGATTTAAATAGCGATAACGGCTATTGCAAAAAAAAGAATTTGCGAAATTACAAGATCCAAGCTCCCTTAGTTTTTGAGTTATCGTGCGGACGGACGGACACACATACATAGCTAAATCGATTTATTTTTCGATTCTGATCCGATCCATACACTTGAGTCTATATCTAGCCCCCGCCTTCTCTGCGTCAGAAACGTTTTGGCAAATTTATTATACCCTTTGACTATCACAAAAAACACAAAATAATATTAGATTGGCGTCAATCGATTTATAATAATAAATAAAAATAAGTAATCAAAAATTTATTCCCAGACATGTTAACAAACATTTATGAATTGAATATACATAATTATAAGTGGAATTAGTGATCTATATATATATATTAATGGGAGCACATGTTATCTCAAATCTTGAATAAAAAAATTTAGAATTTTGGATTATGATGTTGTGGATTCTTTTGATCGTTTTAGATATAACAATCCCTGACTTCAATTGTTTGATTACGCATATAATATGTTCGAAATGTGTATTTTATGTCCTAAACGAGGAAGAGTTTATTAGAGTGTACTGTGTCAACTCTAGAATGCCCGTATGACCGTAATTAGATATTATATCATTCGGTTAATTACTTTTAGTAAAATTTTAAATACATAATTTATTAGACTTTGAGTTATGTACAAAAGAAAATATTAGTTGAAAAGCAGCTCTTCGAACCTCTTCCACTACAATGACCAAATTTTATTCAGACTTTGACCAATAAAGTTAACTGTTATTGACAAAATTTCAAACATCCAGTTTTATTAGGTATATAGAATAATATACAGCTAAAAAAAGTAGTTGTATGACAGCTACTCGAACCCGTGGAACAAATTTGCTGGATTTTAATAGCAAAGGCTATTGCACAAAAACAAATTTTTTAAAATTCAGAATACTAGCTTCATTATTTTTTGAGTTATCGAGAAGATGGACTGACTGATCCGATCAATACCTTTGAGTCTATATCTACCCTCCTACTTCACTGCGTCACTAACGTAATGGCAAATTTGGTATACCCTTTCGACCTATAGTCATACGGATATAAAAATATGTAGCTCCTTAAGTAATTTAAATTTAAGTATGTCGTGATACTGCAGTTAAATCGCATAAATATTCAATTTTCTTTTTCCAAGACGTCTTTTGATCATATTCTTTATTTGGGCACAAATAGTTGCTCAAATCATTCATACCTCTTAAACTATTTATAACTAATTATATATTATGTATACAACCAACACAACTATAGGAACTGAAAATAAATAACTTTCTTTTTCTATATACCTTTATTCTTTAATAGGTAGAATCGTTTATAGTTATTGGAGACCAGAATTGCTCTGAAACACTTATAAATTCTTCAGCTCGTCTGTGAATGAGCAACTTATATATAGTTCAAAGTTTTAAAACACCATTGGTTCAAAATGTTTTCAAATGCGAGAGCGAAATAATGCAATGTAATTCTCATCAACTTATGTAAAAAATTTAAAACCAATCGTTCGAACCATTTAGGAGAATTAGAAATTGTTAACTGTTAAGTACTTAACCTTCATTGTTTAAAACATATTCTTTAACTGAAGCAAAAAGTGTTTAACACATTCCAGGGTTAGATGGACATTATACATAATTGAAGTTAGATTCAAATGGTTCTGTTGGAGCCGTACGCGAACAGAGCTACATTTGTGTATGATATAATTTACGTTGTGTGAAAAAAGTCCCCAAAATCAAAAACCAAAACAGTCCCCAAAATTTGTATGAAATTTTTGAAGATTTTGGCATGTGTTGAAAGTTTCCAGAATTTGAGGAACTGTTTTCCTTCATTTCGGGGACTTAAAAAAAATTGTATGTTGGAAACTTTTTTCACATTCTTTGGGGACTTTTTAATGGTGGGCTAAAATTTATTCATTTATAGAATTATTAATTTAAATATATAAATAAACTGAAGACATTTTTCAAAAGATAAAGTGTACATTTTAATTTTTGAAAGTAATTTTTTGATTTTTCCTTTTTATTTTCTTGAAAATTAATAAGAAAAAAAAACAATTTAATGAAATAATATTAGATGTCATTTGCTTTAATATAATCTAGTTATTTTAAAAACTAATTTATAATTTCATAATAAATTTTATGCAATTGAAATGTAAGTAAACTCTAGTCCATTGAAAAAAAAAACAAGTTTAACTTGACTTTAAGTGTTTGGTATACTTGTTATTTCACATTCAATTTCATCATTAATATATTTTTACTTTTTTTCAAATAATCGCGAAATTTTTTTTAAATAATATTTTCTAGTGCATAATAAATTATATTAAATAATATTTTATTATATATAATGTATGTAATATAATATCAAGATCATTATTACATTAATAATACTTGATATTCTTCATTATACGCCACTTTTAATTTGTTGAATATTTTTGTTTAGAGTGGCATCTTATTATTAATTAATTAACTTTAAGACTCAAAATAATTTTTATAAAAAGTGTTAAGTACTTGAAACTATTAATTATTTGAATTTCAAATAGTATTTTATACTTCATGATATATATATGTAAAAAGGTTTACACGCAAATTGAGATAAGCGTATGCACTGGATTCATTGCTGCTTGAATAGCCTTTTAAAAATTAAAAATCTCACATATATAAATTTTTTTAATTATAAAATAAATACAAAAAAAAAAATTATTTTTTAAATAAAAGTTTTTAAAGCACTAAGCTGAAAACAATTTAATAAGTAACAGCCTTTCCAAAATTCCAAGCCGATCCAAAATTCAAATAACTAAATGACAATTAAAATCAAGGTGTATATTTAATAAGGGCATATGGTTATCGATAATAGCACTCTAAAAAATAGATAGAATTAGTGTAACAAATTAATATAATTGCATATTAAAAATATAGTTTGTATTACACAATTATTTTTTTTTTTTTTTAAACACTTACTGCCCAACTGGGTACATGTTGGAACAAGGGGTCATATTATATTCGTTTTATTAGAATTGGTCTTATTGAATTCCACATACAATTTAAACATGAGATAGTACTAGGCCTGTTATAAGGCGGTGGAAACGTCTTAGATTTTCAATATTTACAATTCTATTTATTGTTTATATTGTAATATTTTGTATTTGAGTTATATGGCATTCTATATCTGTGAGTTATATTATTCAATTAAATAATTTGTTTATATTTTGTATTTGTTTATATTGCTATGTTAATATATTTTTTATACCCTACACCTATAGAATAGGTAAAGGGGTATATTAACTTTGGTATGGTGTTTGTAACCACCTAAAGGAAGCGAAGTAGATATGGAAAAGTATATATATTTGTGATCAGCGTGACCGCCTTAGTCGATATAGCCATGTCCGTCCGTCCGTCCGTCAGTCCGTCCGTCCGTCCGTCCGTAGGCACGATAACTCAAAAAATAATGGAGCTATCTTGATGAAATTTTAACTGTAGATTACTAGGACTGAAAGTACGGCGGGGATTGCATATGGGCGAAATCGGCCCATGGGTTCGGATTTTGGACCTTTTAATCGATCGAAGGGCTAACGCACATATATAAAAAATCACGATAACTCAACAACTAATGACGCTATCTTCATCAAATTTGTGCTGTAGGTTACTAGTAATGAAACTACTTCGGGGATTGCGTAAGGTCGGGATTGGACCATGGGTTCGGAACCTAGAACTTTTTGATCAAATTTAGGCCAAACGAGCATAATTCCGAAACCAATGAAGATGGAACCTCCAAATTTGGTATCAGGGTGTCCCTTCCTATTTCCTAAGTGTTTTGGGAATTTGGGCCCCATTGGAGTAGTGGGTCGGGGACCAGCCACACATTTCCGAAGACCTTAAAGCATATCTTTAAAATTAATAAAGATAACAACTTGAAAAAATGTAGAAGCTTCCAATTTGCCACAAGGGTGTTCTTTACTATCTCTTGCGTGTTCCCTTAATTTATGATCAATTGGAGAGGTGGTTCAGTACCCCTCTCAGACCTCCCAAGTTTTAAAAGCTTATAATCGAAATTACTAAAAATAGTTACTTAAAATTAAGATAGACAGTTCAAATTGTGTACAAGGGTTAACTAGTACTATAAGTAAAGCGCGGGCTGTATAAGGGCGAAATCAGCCCATGGGTTCGGATTCTGGACCTTTTAGTCGGTGTCAGGGATAACGAACATATATTAAAAATCACGATAACTCAACAACTAATGAGTCTATCTTCATGAAATTTGTGCTGTAGGTTATTGGTAATGAAACTACGACGGTAACTACGTACGGTGAGGATTGGACAATGGGTTCGGAACTGAGAACTTTTTGATAAAATTTAGGCCAAACTAGCGTAATTCCGAAACCAATGAAGATATAACCTCCAAATTTGGTATCAGGGTGTCCCTTCCTATTGCGTAAGTGTCTTTGAAATTTGAGCCCCATTGGACTAGTGGGTCGGGGACCAGCCACTCAGATCCGAGGACCTTAAAGCATTTTTTCGAAATTAACAAAAATAGTAACTTGAAAAAAATGTAGAAGCTTCAAATTTGGCCCAGGGTGTTCTTTACTATTTCTTCCGTGCCCCCCTAATTTACCTCTCTTAGACCCCCAAATGTGTAAAAGCTTATCATCGAAATTAATAAAACTAGTAACTTAAAATTAAGATAGAACGTTCCAATTGTATACAAGGGTTAACTAGTATTGAAAGTATGACGGGACTGCATATCGGCGAAATCGTACCATGGTTTCGGGTTCTGGAATCCTTGACAAGTTCAAGGACTAAAAAACATATATCTTAAAAACACCATAACTCAAAAAATAATGCCGGTATTTTGATGAAATTTAAACTCTAGATTACTAGTAATGAAAGTACCATGCGAAATGGTTCTGGTCGAGTTTAATTTCAAAGCCAAAGAATATATTTCCTATGTCCTATGTGTCTCCGAAATCTGGACTAAATTGTAGTGGTTCAGCTATGTTCAAAGGTACTTGCTGCATTTATGTAAAATTTATTTGAATATTTAAATGAATTATATGAAAAGTTCAAAATTTGTAATTGTATTTTAGAAGTACATTTATTGCATATTTTGCGTTTATAAGCTTTTCTATTAGGTATATAAACTAACCATTTAAAATAATTGCAATTTTTAAAAATTTGGATTATTAAATATATTATGCTTTGATTATCTTTTTATCACAAAATTTAACAATTAGAATTTTTTCATTTTGTAATTGAATTGGAATAAATATATTTTCATTTATTTCAAGTTTGTTTGTTTTTTAATATTTTTAAATAGATAAATTAGTAAGATTTTGTAATATTTTTTAATAGATAGTGTAATTAGAAAATGTTTTT
>OY720441.1:330089676-330196520 GCA_963082915.1 Dolichopus griseipennis
TAAACATTCAAACCAAATCGGTCGTTTTGCGCCACTCTTTACTATAAAGAATGTTGCTGGACACACTAAGATCATAAACTACATTATAAAGATTTAATTAATCATTGATAAGTGATAACTAATTTTTTTATTTATTGTGCAGTTTTTTAAATTAAAAGAATTTTTGAACTGAAATATACTCCTTTTGCTTTTACTTAAAACAATGAGCTGCCAACAATCAGTAACTTGATAAATGACAAGTATAGTCAAGTATAGCTCTGAAAAGATTTTCCCTTTTCTGAAACGTTAACAATTTGACAGTCATGACTTGACATCTTTGATGATTTTTGCATTTGATTTGCAATAAATAATTACGGAATTGTGTTAATCTTCGCAACATTTAGACAGTCAAACAATTTCCGAACTTCAGATTGGACGCGTCAATGAATTTATGACTTTCACTTCTTATTTTTGACATTTTGGAAAAGTACCGTTATGTTACAATTACAAATCCAATAATACTTTAGACTACTTACCAAACTTTGTCTTACTTAGAGTTAAAATTGTTTAACTAAAATTAAAATATTAGTTTACAAAACTTTTATAAACACCCTGTAATGCATACTTCTGTTGTAATATACAATTTTTGGTTATCAAAAGATGAATTTAAGTTAAAAGTACGTCAAAATATGATAGGCAAAATACTGAATTCTTAACTTTAGAATAAATATAACAGACAACCTTATAAATAATAATATATTTATTATATTTGAATATTTAGCTGGTAGTTGGTTGGTACACAATTAAGCAACAATGTATCATGAAAATTATAATATTATATTATAATATGTAATTATGTTTCTTGTTCTCATTTAATTGGTAACCCATTATTTTCAATTTTCAACTCATATTCTCAATTTTGTTATTTTCTTATAGTTTTTTTTTATGTTGTGATTATTGCAATGTTTTTTGATGCATTTTAAATAAAACAATTTTATAATCTGATTGGCAACATGTTGAAGAAACTTTTTCTTTAAGTTTGTAAGTATTGATTGAAAGAAATTAGTTTTAAAAATTATGATGAAAAGAAAATTCAAAAAAAAAGTTACCTACATTACTAAAAGCGACACACTTTACAACAATAAAATTAAAAAAAATTTTAATTTTCGATTGTATTGTGTACAGGGTGTTTTAGTTGGTTATTGGGAATTTTGAAGAATCACGTAAATTTGAATAATTCTTTTTTAAACGGGATATGATTAATATGACGATAAAAGGATTAAAAGATTGGAGTAAATATTAGTAGTATAGCAGCTGTTCGAACTATACTTGCACTAGACCATCTATATTTTGAGGTTTGTTTGCTATTGAACTTAACTACTTTTGATAAAATTTGAGATATTCAGCTTCATTAAAAATTAATTTATGCTCATATTAAAACAGCTCATATTGTAAATGAAGCTGTAAATGCAGCTAGTCGAACTCGTTATGAAAATGGGCTGATGGTATAGTATTAAAAACAAATTTGTGAAATCTCAGAATTTTAGCTATATTTTAGGTTTTGAGTTATGTATAGGGGCAACAAATGCGCATTCCTACTATGTAGGATTAGCTAAGTGATACTCTATACTGGTTATAACAATTCGTTTGTAGTGAAAACTGCAAAAATATAGAACTTATTACCATCTAATGTATTTTCTAAAGTTGACGATTTTGCAAATTATAATTGCCAAAATTTAAAAAAAAAATCTTAACGGACACACGTAGTTAGATGAACTAACTTTTCGATTCTGATCCTTTTATTATACTTGGGTCTAAATCTATATCCTACCTTTAGAGCATGAAAAACGTAATGGCAAATATAGTTAAAACCTTGTATATAGTAATACCCTAAGTTAAGCCTTCGTCAGCATTGACGGTGGCAGAAATGAACTTTGAACAAGGAATTACAGTTAATAAAATTTATTTAACGGGAATTAATTTTTACAGTTCCTATGAAATCTACTTTTTTTTTTTTTTTTAAGCTCTAACTGTTCAACTGTTAGGTTAATAAGCCTGTCTATACCATAGGTACATGTTAGAACAGAGGGGTCATATTATATTCGTGGTATTAGAATTGATCTTATTGAATTCCACATACAATTTAAACATGAAATAGTACTAGGCCTTATAACATGTAGAAACGTCTTAGATTTTCAATATTTAGAATTCTATTTTTTGTTTATATTGTAATATTTTACTTATATGGTATTCTATATCTGCGAGTTATATTATTTAATAAAATTATTTGTTTATATTTTGCATTTGTTTATATTTTTATATTAAAGTATTTTTATTAAAGATTTATAATTATTAATTATTGATTATGCCATTAATCTGAACCCAATGGCGAATGGTAGCTGAGTCGAATCGAAAACCAGAAAAGTTTTTTCACTTTCACTAGAATTCGAACCCGGGCCCTTCCCGCATGAAAGGTCGGCACTCAACCACTGTGCCACCCAGCTGTTTGATTTTTGATTTAAAGATAGATTTAGAACTCTGAACTCTTTAAGCCTATTTTTTTGCCAAAAGTAAAGCTTGCCAAAATTTATATCTTGGCCATTTACTTTCCATCAAGTAAGCAGGTAATTCTAAAAGTGTTTTAATAGTATTTATTAGAATAGAATTAAATACAGTATAGTTTCTCTATCTGAAATTCTAAAACAAACCGTTTTTTTTCCATCAAAGAAGAGTTGCATTAAATGTCCTTTAAATTAGATTTAACAAGAAAGCTGTTTAGCAACTATATGACTGGAAAGGCTAGAATATGTGCAATCTGTTATTAAACCACTAATTCTTTATTGCGTGTTTTTAGATGCGTGTCTACATTTCAGGTCTTTTGAAGAAACTTTTGATATAAGAATTCCAAAAATTTTATAACTTATAAAACGTATTAGAAATTAAAACAAATTAAAATTTTATATACTATTTTATTTTAGTATTTTTTTTTTTATATTTTTAGTAAAGTTCATGTACTTCAACAGTTTTATGTTTTTATTTTCTTAAGAAATATTTTGCAAAACCTGGTACAACAAAACTTTCCTTGATTTATTTTATTTTATTTTGTTTAATAATATGTCCTACGACCTCTGTTCGAACTAATCGAAAAATCAAATAAAGAAAATAAAACATTTCTTTAGAATTTTATAGCGGAAGAATGAGGTAATTTATAGTATAAAATATTGAAATTGATGGCATCCAAGGTCACCTGTACGACATTTTCAAGGACAAATATTTGTAAATCAGAATTTAGTTAATGTTCTTTTGTTTAAATTTTTTTTTGCCATTTCACAGCGTATAATAAAAATCAAATTCATGTGGAGAATGAAGGAGGTATAACAAAGGTCCCTAAGCCCAAAAGTCCTATGTGATGTAATGACTCAAATAACAGGCCAAAAGTCCTCGGTAGATTATAACTAAAAAGAATGAGCCAAAGGTTCCATGAGGACATATTACCTCATAAACGGAAAGCGATACGACAAAAATCCCGAAGTTAAATGTCCGTTGACATATGACTACAAAAATAACTCCATATACGGTAAAAAAAGTTAAGCATTTCCAAAATTTATAAAATTATAAAAAAATATAAATATTTATTATATTATAAAAATAATAAAAGTAAGATTAAGTTCATTGAAAATTGAGAAATTCTCCTTTTTTCAAAACCAAAATGTTCTAACGAAAATAAAAATAGGTTCTTATCCAAAATTCTGAAAACATCAGTTGATAAATAATCTGAAAAATATAATTTTTTTGTGTAACCCAATTCAATATACATTCTTTTCAGACGTAGTGCCTAAAGTCGTCTGGGGGGTTATGACTCAAAAAACAAACCGGCACTTTTGACTCAGGAATATTTGTCATATCGCCGAAAATGAAATGTAAAATCAGATTTCAAATGAAATTTTTGATTGAAACTTAAAAAAGAATAAAAATAAAACTAAGGGTTTCCTTTTTTCTGAAGGGCACACTTCCTTTCCATTTTTTAACATATCCAAATTCTATCGTTGGTGTTTTTTTGTGCTTGTAAATTTCATTGTAAACAAAAGGGACATATAATTTACCTTTGCTACTAATACACGCAATAAAGTAATATTTAAAAACTATATTTGAATGTTTTATATACTGTATTTGCTTTTATTTTAATCTAATTTTTTTTAATTTGACCTTATGATGACTAACTATTATTTTGTAATTTTATATTTATTACTTTATTACAAATTTATTGTGGTCCTATTATTTTTGATTGTAAATTAAAAAATAGATAAAAAAAATGTAGTAGAATTTTAATTACTTAAATTTAACTAGTTTATTTACTAATAATAAATATTAACAATTGTGTGGGAAGAATTTTAGGAGTTTCTTAATCAAATTGACCAAAAACAAATTTTTGTTTGAAGCAAGTACTGGCTAAGGTACAGCATAAAATTTTGAAATAAAAATCACTGGGGGTTATTGATTTTACCTTTCTCAACTAAAATACACCCTTATTGTAAATTCCCTCGTACAGCTACATCGTAGAAAATCTACGAAAAAGCTATTCTCAATTCCGACTTAACATTACGTAAAGTGCAAAAATCTACGAGAGAAATATTCATTCGTAGCATATTCGTACTTCATATATTAAAATATTTAAGGGTAAAATAACGACATAGTCAAAATATTAAAGAAATGTTATAAAATATCTTACTACTTTTTATTTATAATTAATCTTTAAATTCTTTTTTCTCCAAATAATATTCAAAAATTATTAGATACCTATTACAAATTTGAAAAAAATAATCATTATTTTTACTTAGAAAAATGAATTCAAACGTCAAAGTTGCCATTGCAGATTTAATTTTTTTACGAGGGAATTGGAAATCGCTAAAACTTTTTGTTCGTAACGTAGCCAATTTTTCGTAGACGATC
The DNA here is from genome assembly GCA_963082915.1 of Dolichopus griseipennis. Taxonomy (NCBI): domain Eukaryota; kingdom Metazoa; phylum Arthropoda; class Insecta; order Diptera; family Dolichopodidae; genus Dolichopus; species Dolichopus griseipennis. Next base: position 330,094,606 of record OY720441.1, read on the forward strand.
TACGAGGGAATTTAGAATAGGGTTGATAGTATTTGGATCTATATTTTTTCAACTGTTTGGATCTTTGTTTTTACCTAAAGCGTTTGCAAGAATTTGAAGATAACTTTCGTTTCTGCAATTCTGAGGTACAGCCCTTTAAAAATGCTTAGATATTTGTCGGTTATTCGGGATTTTAATCTCAAAGCGCACTATGGTTCAACTAGCGAGCCTTGACCGAGACTTGATGAAAGCTGCCGAAATTATGCGAAAGAGAGAGAATTTCTTGAAACAGGAAGCTTGAAAGTTATTATTTTGGAAACCTTAAATAATTAGAAAAAAATAATTTTTAAGGTTGGTTTGCATTTTTCTTATAGGACAGATGAAAAATATGGTTAAGGAGAATCGATCAAATTATCTAACATGACCAAAAACTCCAGACCACCTTTTTACTAGCCTTCAGAAGTTATTTTTATTCCTTTTTTAAGTTTTTTGAAAATTTCTATTTATATAAATATAATTCCATTAAGATTGAAAAGGTTCTCTACTGTTTTTAGTTTAGACACATTTTTCTAGAACCGTCTTAGAAACATGAGATCTTAAATTCTAAGAGTATTTTAAAACACTTATTACAAATAAACTCAGTAAGTACCAATATAATAGAGTATCACTTAAAAAAAACTTGGAGAGCTCTACAATTTATAAAGTAATGGTTTCCTATTTCCTGAGATAAAGAACTTATATAATTATGTGAGATATCATTAAAAAAAACTTAAACAAACTGTCTTACATTTGTTCGGATAATATTAATTTTATTGAATAGTTTTCGCAATGGAATAAAAGTCCCGCGCTTCTAGAAATACTGAGCTACCTGATGTTCAGAATCAGGATTATATGGATCAGTAAAGAGTCAAAATTAAAGTTAGTTTCTTATTTCCTACTTCAACAATGGATATAAAATCCCAATGTATAACAATTTAGTGCAACTGTTTTATAAATCCTCAATTGGGAGTTTCTGGAAAATTATTTTTTTAAATTTTATTCAGATTCATAATTCTTTCGTGATCTACTACTGTTTCTTTTTTGAATCAAGTTTGCTAATAAAACTCGCTTTTACTTCTCTTTTTCAATTATTTCAAGCAAGCCTTTTATAATCTTGGAACATTCTCAAATCGTCAATAGCTTGCACACGCCGCATCTGTAAAAAATTAAAAATTGAACAGTGCTTGTTTAATAGTTATATTTCTTATGCTTTCAATATATTTTACAAAATTTTAATATGTAGTTTAGAGTTTAACAGGGTTATTCAATTCCACATATCTTGGAAGCTTGAAGAGCCCTGAGCCTTATCTTTGCTGCCATACAATAAATTAATGTACTCATAAGTATTTAAACAGTCATATCCAGATGTTTTCAGATTTTTAAACTAAACCAGTGGAATCAAAAATTGGTCTTCAATAGCTTTTAGTAACTTATTCTTAAGTTATTCAGAGTTAAGCTATTCGAAAAAGGCAACAGATCTAGGTATTATTATATCTGATATTTAACTATTTCTGCTAAAATAAACAAAAACAATTTAAAACATTTTAGATATTAAAATTTATTGTATATCAATTAAATAAAATACGATAACTAAAATATGGAAGTTACCAAAATGGTATAAGAACCTAAAATAGAAATAACAATAATTTATATGTGTTATGTTCTTTTTATTCTATTAGAATGTTATTTAAACAGAGATTGACACCATAATTTTAAATAATTTTTTTTACTTAATTCACGCCTATAAATACCATGGAATTCTTTTAAACCAGTATACATATGTATATTAAATAACTTACATTTTAACATAATTTTTGATTCGTGGAAACATGAATAATTTTCATATAAATCCTTATTATAAAAAATTGAGGTTAACGACCTCAAATCTTAAGCGGTTTAAAGAATAAAAAAAAGGACATCGCGTGTTTAAAAGAAATCAAGTTAAAATACTGTAAAAAATTAGTTTAATACTGTGATATAATTAAAATTTTAATTTGATTTTAAATCATTGAACTTTTAAAGAAATTTTGATAAAAAATGAGAATATATAAACTCGTGCAAATCCAATAATTTCTGAAGCTGTTGGCAACTATCCAAATACGTGATCCGATTTCAACCAAAATCATGAGTTTAACATATTATTCTCTAATACTACTTGTAAAATTAAAATTAAATCAAAAATCGATAAGTTATTTTAGATTTAAGTATGTAATAATACTCCCCCATTAAATTTCAGGAAGTTAGCCGTCAGGAGGCCAAGGTTCGACAACGGACTGTAGCGCCATAGAAGAAGAAGAAGAAGAAGCCGTCTGGATGCTAGTCGAACCAGCACTAGATTTAATTCACATTTTAGAAACACATAGGAAACAGACAACAACGCTCTAGTACTAAATTTAAATGTCTTATTCATAGCGTTACAAACGAAGAAGCATTTTTAAATTTAAATATGCTTATAACTATCTCCCCACGAAGGTATAGACATTTTTTAGGAATTTTTAAATTTCCATTATATAATGCAAAACCATTAACCTAAACTGTTTATTGAAACTGATGAAAAAGTTTAAAGATTTTCATTTAAAAGATTTAAAACTTGCATATCAGTTCTAGGTATCCAATCCACCCAATAATTAAAAGACAAAATCTGTAATTCTGTTTGATTTAATATATAGCTGGTTATATTTCAACATTTAAATATATTAATTTATATTAAATTCATATATTTTTATTATTTATTTGAAGAATTTGGTTGTTTAACAATAATTTAGAATTAACAAAGCTGTGTTAAATGTTCACAAGATTTCTAACTATTATCAAACGTGGTTGCCAAGCATTTATGTTAATTGATAAATCGGTTGAACTCATTGAAAAACCCTTATCTGCTGGGTGTATTTTACGATCTTATTTTTTTAGAATATTTTATAAAGAAGATAATCTAGAACAGACTGTCTTTGGCAGAGAATTGATTATAATTGATTTGTAGTTCTTAAACTTGGGATTAAATTCCTTTTTTAAATAATGATTTTATATTATACTTATAAATTAATACTTTATAAATTAATATCTAAGTCCTGAAACAATTTAAATTAACTCTTTAAATGTTCAAGACCCAAAAACAAATTAAAATGAACTTGGGTGTGATATTCTTTAAAAATATTCTGTATAATTAGCACAAATTAATAAAAAATTTTTCATTTACAACTATTTTAAAATTTTTAAAAGAATGTATGGATTGTAGCTTTATATAACTTTGGTTATAAACCTGTTTCTAATAAAATCAAAACTGATCAGGACATTTAAAAATTAAATGTTTTAAAACAAATACATACAATAAATATTTTAATTTCAAAAATATTAAAATTTCATTTTAAATTCTAACTTTAACAATTATTTAATGTAAAAAAAATAGTTTTTTTATATAGATAAATAGTAACATACAACTTTACTACTAATAATTTCAATTCAAATAACCGTTTATCTGAAATGTCAAAATTTTAAATTAATTGCAATGCTTGTCAAAAGATGTCGCTTGCTATAGTAAATAATAAAATTTATTCGAATTGCAACCGTTATATTATAAAAATTTTAAAACATAATTTACAATTAAACAAAAACTATGTAGGTTAATTAGAAATTAGCTATTTTATAGTTATTAACTTTATTATTTAGAAATGAGAAATTTATATAATATCGTAAATTTGTGGTAAATTAATATTTCATAAATTTTTATAGAAAAGATTGTTTGTAGAATATACTATGTTTTTTAATAAATGACTCTCAACATAGTGTTTAGATTCTTCAATATAACATACAATAGTGTTTCCAATCGATTTAACACAAAATTTGGAAATTTCTATTTTGCCTCATTTTCATTTTCTCGAAATAAATTTATATTTTTTTAAAAGCATTAAATGAACCTAATATAAAAAGTCAAGACGCCAATTTTCTAAACAAAAGTATAGCAAACAAAACTAAGTCTGGCATCAACAGCTTTCTTTGACACATAATAACGTCAATCCAGTCCACACGGTAGTTATTAATTGAGTTCGAACATCTGTAATAGTCATTCTTCAACCGATAATTGAATTAACAAAATTATAATTATATATAATTATTAAATGGCTAAAAAATTAAACAATTATGGCTAACAATAAGTTTTCAATGGGAAACAGAACAGGTCTAAAATTTTTTAAAATTTTGCTTTAACAGTTTAAAAATAACCCTTTTTCAACGTTGCTGCAACATTTGTGTAGTTTAAATGTTGCGGTGCTTTAATCATTAATTTTAAGACACTTTTTAAGTAACGTTGCAATTTAAAAATTAAACCAAATTTCAAATTTGCCAACAAAACTTAAAATGCGCCTAGAAATCACAAAATTTCATATTGCTCATATTTTAAAATGACATAATGTTGCTAAAGTTTTAAATTAATATTAACTTCTTTGTTGAATTGTTTTAATTATATGAACAAGAAAACTTTTGGTTTTTCCAGACATCCTCGTTTCATTTTTATTCCATTCCTCGATCTAAGTCCTATTGAATAAAATTATTAATTTGTAAAAACAATTGTAACAATTTTAAGGTTAAATAAATTTTAACTAATAAATTAAAAGCACCAAAGATTAGTGTAAATCGTTGACTCGTCACTTCCTTTTGTGCAGTTAGAAATGTTTTTAATGCTGTATAAGTAATTTATAAAATAATAAAAAGTGTATACAATTTCTGTTAGTATAAAAATAATAAAATCTGTTAGCAAATTTTTGAAGGACTATTTTTTAGCAAAATTTAGTTAACAATTTTTTTCTATGTGAATACTTTATGCATATGGTTTCTTTATAGTAATAGTTATATGAAATAAAGCTATTAGTTGCAGTTCTACAACTTTTAGCCTTCTATAAAAAATGTTAACTGTTACAACTCTTTTGCAAAAATAAGTCAAAAAAGGAAAACCTAATGAACGCTTTGCTTTCTTCGTATGATTATTTTTCCAGAAGCAGAAAAGCAAGCAAAACAACTATGTAAAAAGCGTAAAAAGTAAGCGAGTAATTCAAAATTTTGCAGATATTATTCACTTTGCTCGCTTTGTTGGGTCTAGCTGCATATGAAATAATGTATTTTATTGCAGACTTCAAAGCGTTAGAAGCAAGTTAGGCATGCAAAGCGTCCCCTCGGTCTTCGCCTTAAGAGAGATAATACACTAAAAAGGTAAGTGAATAATGGAAAAAACTGTTAAATTTTTATCAAAAATGTATTTTACACGAAATCTGATCCTTGATAAATGAAAATTAATAGTTTTAGTCGGTTTTGTAAAGGAAAGTCTGAACTATAAACTTAAAAATAAAATATTTTTTGACAGAAACAACGTTAATAAATATTTTATTATTTTATAAATTTGTTTTTTTGTTTTTTTTTGTTTAGTTTTCAGCTTTTAAATATTTTCAAATGAAAATTTCTTTTTCTTTTTGTTTTTCTTGTGTTTAACATCAAATAATTTAAAGACATAAAATTCAAATTTCATTTAAAATGAGAGAATTGAAATTTTTTTTTTTAATTTTCTGTTTTTCACAATTGAGATCACATTTTAAAATTTTATAATTATTTTTTTTTTTTTTTTAATTAAAAAACAATAGTTTTTTTTTTATATATATACAAATATACATGAAAAATAGTATATATGAGTATATATTAAATAAAGAATTAAAAAAAAATATTGGAAAAAAAAAATTATGATAATAAAAAAAATTAATTGCGATTTTGTTTTAATTTAAAAAAAAACTTTTATTTTTATTTAAAACTTTTTATTTTTGTTTTAATTTTATATATATTTATTTTTAATATTATTTATTTAAAATTAAATTGCTAAATAAAATTCCTACAATTGTAAAATAAAAAAAAATTAAAATATCGCTTTAATTATTTAATAAAAGCTAGATATAAGTTTTCTTAAAATTTTGTATTAAATTTTTTGATTAATTTTTTAATTTTAAGTCTGAAATAAATTTAAAAACAATAAAATTTTCTTTTTTTTTAGTTTTTTAGTTTTTAGACAAAATTGTCTGTCTATTTGTCACAATGATCACCAACTTGATAATGGGTTAAATTGATTTGTGTTATTTTAAAGACTGCTGAATTCTAATTCATCTCACTAACCTTTTAATATTCATATTAATTAATTTTGTTTCTATTGTTAAATAATTTTTTTGTTAATTAATGAATTTGTTAATATGTTTTTGTTTTCTGATGGCTTCAATTCCTTTTTTTTTGTTTTAAATTTCGAATTTGGATGTGGTAGACATTTTAAAAGGGTTTTTTAATGGTATAATTGTGACGAAAATATATTTATTTAAAAATGACTTATAAAATCAAATATTAAAACTAAATAAAAAAAAAAAAATATTAAAAAATTAATTAAAAAATAATATATTATATATATAAACAATAATAATAGTAATAATTTTTTAAAATATTAATTAAAAGTAATAATTAAAAAATAATAATAATTAATATTAAAAATTTTTTTTTTTTATACAATAATACAATAATACATCAACACTTAACATTTACCATATATCTATATATAATAATATATATATATATATATTTTTATTTATTTTTTTTTTTTTATTAATAAAAACATTACAATTATAATTTTTATTTTTAATATAAATGTATATATGTGTAATTTTAAAAATATTTCATTTATTTTTTCTAAAATCTAAAAATAAAAATACAAAATATATTTAAAAATATCATTTTGAAATGATGAACAGCAATTATTTTTTAACTTTATTTCTTTTATTTTTTGAAAGGAATACATATTAATATATATAAATATATGAATCCTTTGAAAAAAAAAATATATATATGTATATATATAACATTCACACAATAAATCTATACAACAAAGAGAATGAAACATAATTTTGTATTACATTTAATAATTATTTAATTAATTTTTTTATATATATATATTTTATATTTTCCCTAAATTAATTTTCTCTAAAAATCTATTTTTTTAATTTTGCTGCTAAAAACTATTTTAAATTTGATTTAATATTTATATACGACATTATCAATCATCAAATATTAGAAATGATAATTAGAATATTTAAAATTTGAATTAAATCTTTTCTGAATCTTTAAAAAAAAATTAAAAACAATTATGCGTTTGTTATTTTTATATTAAATTTTTTTAAAGTACATTCCGCGCTGACATTTTATTAAAAAAAAAAAAAAGGCTAAAATAAAAATCAAATTATTAGAATATTAAAAATTTTTATAATAATATATAATTTTAAGTGTTAATGAATTTTTAAGGAAAGCCCTCATTTTAAAGACATATTTTACAAAATTTTGAACAAAAACAAACGACTTATCTGAAAAATTTTTACAAATTGTAGAAACAAATTAAAATTAGAAGCAAAATTATATATTTATTTTTAATTTAAAGATATTTTGAGTGATTTCAGCCTCTATGTGGCATTTTTTCACTTTTTTTTGGTATTTATTTAAAATTAATAAATAAATTCGATAATTTTGCTGAATCACTCTTCAATTTTTTCCGGAATAAAACATATGTATTTATTATTGTATTTTTTATTTATTGAGGGAGATTTAATGATTTTAAAAAACAAATTGTTAATTGAATGCTTGAAATGTTTAGTAGAGGGGTCCTGTTTCACAAGGATGTGGGGAGTTTATCAATCAAATTTCTTCATATGACTTCTAAATTTTAAATTTATAACCAATAACTGGATAGAAAATTTAAAAAACATAAACAAATTTTTTATCCATTTATTGATAATATTATGATTATGTTTCATTCTCTTTATAAATTGTTTTCATATTTTTTTTTAATCTTTTAACAATTAATTTTTAGATTTTTTTTTCCAAAAATTACAATTTGCTTGATTTTTTTTAAGATAGCAGCCGTACACTGATCCTTTTTTATTTAATTTGTATATTTGAAACCGTTTTTTTTGATAACATTTAATAAATTTTTTGTATACACATAATATACATTATATGTCTTCTATGTATATTCTTATAAAATAAATTTTAATTGTATATTTATTTATAATAATTTTTAATTTTAAAATTGTATTTATGTAATGCACTTTGTCGTTGAAACCTTTGATTTTCGTTTTCATTTTTGACCTTAGTAGCAGTTTTTTTTTTTTAATTTTACTTTTTTTTTTTTTTTTTTCATTTTTTCTTTTTTTATTTACTTCTGCAAAGAATTGCTTTGCTTTTGAAAGAATACTGACCATTTTAATCTTCATGTTAACAGATTTAAAATTTATTATTTAATGAATTTTTATTTTAAACTGAAATTAGAAAAAAAAAAAATTAATTAATTTTATTTTATTTTATTTTATAATTAATATAAAAAATAAAAAAGTAATGTTTGGGCAATCAAGGTAAGTTTCAGAACTTAAGCTTCCTAACAGCATTGGAAAAACTTTTAAGCAATTGCATCTGGGTGTATGGTTAAGCAATTGCATCTGTGTGTATGTTAGCACTATTTTTAATAAGTTGTAGAATTTTGAACTTTAAAAAGAAATTAAAATTATTAAATTGATTAAAATTTTTTTGCTCTTAAGATTTAATGCAAAATCAAAGGAAATAAAATTACGATAGTCGTTTAACTTCTTCAATATATAACTAGATACCATTTTTACTAGATAACACATTTACAAAAAAAAAATAAATAATAAAAATTCTTGCAAGCATTAAAGGCTATCAAGTCCCTTACAAAATTACTGCAAAGTTTTCAAGTTACAATTTTAACTATAATTCAATAAACTGTCTGACCATTAAAAATAAATTATGATATTAAAATTAATTAATACAAGGTATGAATTTGCTTAATTAGTTTGTATTAAGAAATTAATGCACAAAATTTTTAAATATATTTTTAATTATGTATAACTGAAAATTAATAAATACTCGTTTAGAAAGAAAAAGTAACAGATTCACGAGAAATACACTCGAATTGGGTTTATTTGATGATTTATTTTGTTAGGAATATTGAATAAATTTTAGCACTTTAACAACTATTAATAACAAAACTATAGCTAAATAATTTATATAAAAGTATTTAAAATATGAAGAAAAAGCATTATGCAATAAATATTTAACATTGAAAGTTATGCTTAATTTTGGTGAGTCCTACAAATCCAAATGTTTAATTTTTATTTCAATTTTATTAAAAATATATTAAGCACAAATATATAACTTATAAGTACTTAGAAATATATAATAAGTATTAATGTAAATAATTAATAAAAGAAATTTTATTCTTTTCTATCTAAAATAATTCAAAATGCTTAATATATTCTAATTAAACTGAAAACTAAGTATGTAATGATAAGGAAATTTAAAAAAAAAAAAAAAATTAAATATTTTTAATTACTTTGATCAAAAGTACTCGGGTTAATATAACTTAATAAATCTTGATCAGACATAGTTGTTATTTCTTGAGGAATTGTTGTTGCTGCAGTTTGAGGTACAGTAACTGGTGACACAAGATTAGTTGGTATTGGACCAACAGTCATGGATGTAATTTGACCAACATGACCATCTGTTATTTTTGTTTTTTCTAAACTATTTGCAGGATTATTTATTGGTACTGCTTGTATTAGAGATTCTTGACTTTTGGTTGTACTAAAAATTAAAGTAAAAAAAGATTATATTGAATTAAGTAAAATTGAATTCAATTAAAATATTAAAACTTACTTAATAATATTTGACATTATTGGCTGACTTTTTTGAATATTATGTACAAAATTATTTGTTGTTGCAGTACCGGAATTAGTTGCATTGTGACGATTCATCAAAATATCAACTAAAGGAACTGTATTGGCAGTGGTTAATTGATTTTGTAATAGATTCGTTCCCGTAAAATGATTTAACTGGGTAGAAATTGTTTGCGTAGGATTTGGACAAATATCCATTTGTGTAATTTGTTGTTGTTGTTGCGCTTGTTGTATATTAGTTGGATGTGTATGAGTTTGATGAAGAACACTTGTTGTATTATTCGAGGGTATTTGAGGATTCGGCAGTGTATTTGATGCAATATTACTCATTAATTGTGGTACTTGTTGTTGCCGTTCATTGCTTAATATTTGGTTCATTCCCAGAAGAGTATTTAAATTGACTGCATTATTCATTTGTCTTTCTTGGCTGCATATAAAATCAGCTGCAGCTTTAATCATTGCATTTGCTGCAGTTGTTTGTCTTTGTTGTTCCTGTTGTTGTTGCTGATGATGCTGATGTTGTTGTTGTGTTATCATTGGATTGGATGATGTTGTGGGATTTGTTTGCATTATAATATTATTTAACATTGCGTCTTGCGTGGTTGGTGTTGTCAAATGATCCATTTCATTTAAAATTGAGTTAGTAATTGCAGCTTGATTGTTCAAAATTGGATCTTGAGCTTGTTGACACATTATTGTAGGAGACACATCTTCAAAAAAAAAAAGGAAAAATAAAATTGATAATTTTTAATATAATAAAAGAAATTGAAAGAGCTAATTTAGTACCTGTATTAAGAATTAGCTCTGTAGGTATTTGTTGAGTTTGTTGAGGTGGAGCTCGTTGCTGTGGCAGGACTTGTAGTGCATTGGAAGGTTGTGGCAAAGGTAATATCCCTAGATTAACCATACTTATTTTCGCCGCCGGTTCTGAATTAAGTATAACATCATGATGAACAGGCGGGCTCATATTATTAGAAGACGATAAAGACGACGACGATGATGATGAAGATGATGAAGATGAAGAATTCGATGGTGATATGGTATTACGATTACTTATTTGCTGTGCATCCATATTAAGAATTTGATTTAAAGTTGTGGTGCTGTTATTATTTGCCATTAGAACATTTGAAATTTGTCTCTCAAATGAATCCACTGCTGCTGATGTAGGTTCCATTGGAATTACCGACTGTTGTTGAGATTGTGATGAAAGTGTAGTATCAGGAAACAAACTAGTTGTTCCAACATTATTATTAACGGATGATGTATTAAAAATAGAGTTCACTGGATTCGATTGTGATGGATGTGCCTTTAAAGATATATTCGATAAAAATCGGTTAACGGCATCTTGCTGATTTTGTTGTTGTTGATGTGCTTGCTGTTGTTGTTGTTGTTCTACAACTGCAGCGGCAACTGCAGCCACATTTTGAACTGAAGATACATTGAGTGATTGTGGAGATGTTCGCGTTGCATTAAACATTCTGTTCTCAAATTCGTTAATTTTTTCTTGTTTAACTAATTCAACAACCGCAGCTGAAAGTGGATTCATTGTTTGTTCATTTTGTGGTGAAGTTACAGTAGAATTTGAAAAACCTGATAAATGACTGTTTTCATTCACCATTGATGATTGTATATCCAAAATATGTAAACTTTGTTTACGAATTGATCTAGAAAATGGAGTTAAATCTTTAAGTGAATTTGTGCCATCAAGCGAGCTTTCATTATGAACTGAAACTGGAAAGTGATCAACAATGGTAGAATCAGTTGGACATAAATCACCACATGACATTGAGTTTTGTGTACTTTCATCAATAATTTCAGTCTTCAAACAATTATTTGTAACATTTGCACAATTTGTTATTTGATTTATTTGCTGTTCAGTGATTAAACTATTTATTGATGGTCGTCTTACACCAATTGGAACTTGTGTAGTAGCTGGTGGTGGCATCATACCCGAATCAATTTCTTCATTTTTTGTTTCTATTAAAGAATTACCCATTGACGAAGTAAGACATTTTGTCGGCCACGTTATACTATTACTGGCTGGATTACCAATTCCAGTATTGTTGTCGGCAAAATGCGTATCTACAATTTGAAATGAAGGTTAAAAATCTAACGAAATGGTACAAGATATTTTTTTTTAACTAAAAAAAATAAAATAAAAATTTTTTTTAACGAAAAAAGAAATATAATATTTTATAAAAAGTAAATGATGTGTATTGTGAAAGTTAAGTTAAAAATTAATTGTAATCAATTTTTTTTTTAAATACAATTAAATTCTCACTTCTCAACTAGAGGGTCATAGGTATATTTATATCCCTACATTTTAATATTGTAAGACATTATTTTGATCTTAGCTCTTTAATTACAAAAAACATAATTTTTAGTAGATTTGTATACTAAGCTCAGTTGAATTGTGAGACTTGATCATTTTGAATTAAATAATACATTGAATTTCATTTCAATCAAAAACCAGGCAATGCACACTTCCTATACACAATATACATTCATACAGATTTTTATCACATTTTGAAAGTCTTAACTCTTTTCAAAATACTCTCAAAAAATACACGAATTTTTTCGAAAAAAAAAATTAAATCTTAACTACATAGAGTAAATCTAAAATGTTTAGCAAATAATTAGAATTTACTAAACAAAGCTATATAAGAAGCAAACATTTAAATAAAAATAAATAATAATTTTTTTTTTCTAATCAACGAAATGTCTATTCTCCTATTAATTTGTTCATTCATTCATATTCTGCATTTATAATTATAATTTAAATAAATTAATTAAATAAACCTAAAATAAAATGTTTTAAGCCAATAATTATAAGGCTAATAAAAAAAAGTTCATATTTAATTCAAACATTTTTCATTTCCATTTGTACAACATTCAAACATTTTTTATAACTACACAATCTTCTCTTCAAACACCAATTTAATTCATTTTAAATTCATATATGCATCTTACATTCAGAATTATCATTTATTCGGCATACATTTAATCATATATACATCACATGCATAAATGCAGACAATCCTTATACGTCCACCAATTCAAAAGTTCAAAATGATCAAAAACTTATTTATACTTAAAATATTAAACTTATAAATTAAATTATTTAAATACTATCTAAGTTTAAAACTAAATACTACTATTATTTTTTTTTTCTTATATTTAAAACTATAATTATCTTATAACTAAATATTAAAACTAAATCCACATTATTGGAGAAAATCTGAAAATGATTGCAAAAAAAAATAACAAACGAACGAAAGAACGAATTTGGAAAAAGTGAAACAAGAACAAAAAAAAACCAACGATGAACCCGTCGACACAGTAGAACATCCAGATGTTGCAAAGCCACTGTTTAGTCAAAAAAATTAAAAATTTAACACAACAAAAAAAAAAAAACAAAAGAAATATAAAATGTATACGAAAAAAAAAATATACATATAAATAAATATACATATATTATATTTATATATAGATATAAATATATATATAAGTAAAGATATAACTAACATTAAAATTAATGTTAAAATAAGATTTTTTTTTAAATAATAATATTAAGTATTATACAATATTAAACTATTGAATACAAATAAATCAAAAAAATAAAAATTAAATCAATTTTAAAGTTTACTTTTAATGGAACAAATTTACTACGGACTAACGGTAAATATAGATTAAATTGACCGCGCATATTGACAAGTTGTCAAATACCGTTATAAAAAAAAAAAATTACATCAAACCGAATTACGAATTATAGACAAATTGGTATTATTCAAGAATTAATAGTTTAAATTTCATTTATTTCCTTGACATTTTAAAAAATTAAATAAATCAACCATGTAAAAATTTGAATATGTATAAAAACAATTCAAAAATTAAAAATAAATTAAATAATTAAAGTATGTATAAGTCTAAAAATTTAATTTTAATTCAAATGAAAAATGATCAGAAATGTAAATATTAAAAATCAAATGAGTGGTTATTAACTTTTTTGTTTTAAAGAAATCTATAGCTTCTCAAAGTTTATTTAGAATTAAAGATTATCCTTAATTAAAGGATTCAGAATTAAAAAAATTCAGAAATAAAGGATTCAGATCAAGGAAATAGTTTCAACTTTTTTAATGTAATTATAAATTTCCCAAAATTAGCTTTTACTATCCCGCTATAATTAGCACAACGATGTTTAATAAAATAAATTAAAAAAAAGAATTAAATTTAATTAGAAACTATTTTTAATTTTTAATTTAAAAATTAGTTTGAGATTTGGATCTGGAACTAATACAATATTAATGTTAAAAATATCAATTTTTGATCAACGAAAGAAAGTTTCCAAAATTATAAACATTTCTCAGAATCTTTTAAAACTGTAAAGAGTTGAAAACCACTAATTTATTTAATTATTTAATATTTATTTTAATTAACAAAGTTAATTTAATTTTTGAAAAATGACCAAATACAAAATATAAATGATTAAATAATCAGAATATAAAATTCAAAAATTTGGCTAATGGTTGATATGGAATTGAATATAAAAGCACAATTTAATTAAAAAGTAAATTAAAAAGAAAAAAAAAATCAGAGGGGGGCAAAAATTGTAAAAAAAAAAAAGTTTTTCTTTTTTACTATTGAATTTTTAATCTAATTTTAATTCTAAATCTAATGTTAAAAGTTAAAAAAGTTGAAAAATTAAAAAAAAAGTATTGTGGCATTTTTTTTTTTTATTTTAATGAACCAATACCCGATGATTTTTTGTTTTTTTATATTTATATTTTTTTTGTGGCTGATGGGAAGAACAATGCTTACAACAGGATCCAAAACAGAGCTGCCAGCTTCAAAATGCAACTGACTTGATGAAACAATACATTACAGTAGTGAAGGTCCAAAATCTTCTCAGTATCGTATATATTTTTTTTTCTATATATGTACTTATTTTTATTTTTTATTTTTTTCATTTTCTAATAGTTTTTATATATTAGGCACCAAAAGAGGTGTGATGTTGGTAGATCTTTAGCCTTAGTCTATTATTTTATTACACCTAAATATCTATGAGAAGAATAAACGAAAAAACAACATTTTGTGATTAGTGTTTAAGAAAAAAAAAAGTTTTGAATTTGACGGTTTTTTTTTTTTTTTTTTTTTTTTTTTTAATTTTTCCCGGATTTTCAATAAATTTAATTATTTTTTCAGTTCACGTTTTTTTTATTAATATATTTTCTTTTTTAAATTTATTTATATTTTTTTTTTTTAATTTAGCTCTTAATTTTTAATTTCGTTTCTTCTACATTCTTTTAATTTCGTTTATTTTTTTTATTATCACGTAGCTAAAATTTATATGCGTTTTTTTTAAGCGTTTTTTGCGTTTCGTACAAATACAGTTGATATCAAAAATGAGAAAACACTTAAAAATTAAAAAGTTTTCAATTAAAATTAAGGGGACAAAATTTTTAACCAATTAAAATAATTTAAAAAAAAAAAAAATATTTTTAACTTCGAACAAAATTTAATTCCGAAAATAGAAAATTTCAAAATAAAAATATGTAACTAAATATAAAATGCAATTGTTTATTGTTGTTTTTGTTGTTTGATAGAAGGCTCTACTGAAGAGGGCTATATTGTAGTTAATTACCCTTCGAATTTTGTTTTTGGTATTGTTTAAAATACTTTGTTTATAATGTTGCCAATTGTATCTTGATACTCTGTTAAGCTGTTGTTAAATATTCGGTGGTTATTTTAAAAAAATTGTTAAATATATTAAGCAATATAATTCTAATGGTATGTAAAACCAATAAAAGTTATTCCAATTTAATTTTAATTGTCTTTTATCTATTCCCAAATGAATGTATGATGAATGAATATTATATTTATTTTTATTTCAGTTTATTTCAATTTCATTAACGGTATTTGTTTTAAAAGTTTTTTCGAAAATTGAAATTTCTTAATAATAGTTAAGATAGTATTCTAAAATAGCTTTTATATTCATTATATTTTGTTCGGAGTTCATTAAATCAAAAAGTAACTTCTTTGCTATTTTTACTTTCAAAATAAATTGTCTTTTCTATTAGTAACTCAGTATAATCATGTATTATTCATCATTAGGGCAAATAAAAATATGCATTAGCATCTTTTTTTCCTTATGTCTTATCGATAAATGAACAAGATAGTAGTTCGTTTCAACAAAAATTATGAATTTTAAGCTAGTTTTGTTAGGGCATATTTTTGCTTATTTCACTTGTTAGAGCATATTTTGCATATTTTAACTTGTAAGAGCATATTTTGGTATATTTTGACAATTTTCGTTCAAAAGATTATAATTTTTTTATTTTTCTTGCATTTAAAATATTTTTCATAAAAATACATAAAAATTGATGTCACTATTAAGATATTTATTTATTTAAAATATCATTCTTTCAAAATAAACAAGTAGGTATTAGGTATTTAAAGAAATCTCTATGTATGCATGTACATATACATATTTATTTTATTATTCATTTCAACTTGATTCAGAAACTTTCAACTTGATTAAAACCTATATCTGCAGCTTTTACTGGTGAAGCGATACACAATGCTACAATGAATTACAAGATAAACGAAACTATTGCATTTAAATTCGCACCAATTAACTCAGTTAATGTAGAAAGGAGCTTTTAAATGTACAAAAGCATCCTACGATCGAATCGGAATAATTTCTTATTTGAAAATTTAAGTGAAATGGTTGTGATATATTGCAACCAAAATTTCAGTTAAACTTAGTTTTTAATTTGTAAGATGTAAGATTTTCGTTATTTGGATTAATTTTTATTTTAATTTATGTCTACTTAATTTATGTTTATCTATTTTTTTTAATTTTAACTTATTCTACTCTCTAATTTATCTTGTTTTAATTTTTTAATTTCATGAATTAATTTTATTTATTTCATTAAACTTAACTTTAAAATAAAAAATTATAATAAAAATAATATATAAAAGTAAAAAACTATCTGCTTTTAATTCTTAAATTTAAACCACTTTTGAAGATGGTGTCACTAGCTCACTCTATTAATATTCGTTTTATTTGAAGATTTCTAAGTAATGGATATTTTTTTATGTATTTGATATCCTTTTCATAGAGCATATTTTAAATGCTTAAAATAGAATTTTTAGAGCATATTTTAAGCGCTTAAAACTGATTTTTTAGAGCATAAATTTATTTGCCCTATTCATCATGTATTTTTATCCAGTTATGGGAATATTATTACGGAAATCAAATTCGCAAAATTATTTTATTTAAATTCATTATTTGATCAATTTGATTGGCTGTCGTTTTGCTTTTGTATAAATTCTACAATATAGAATTAATTATACAATCTTAATTTTAATTAAAAACATATTTTCAGGCGTTTACTCACTTCTGACAAAGATTAAATATTAAATTTTGTTATTTTCTTTTTTTTTAATATTAATTTTATATTACGCATGGGATTTATTGGATATCGTCATGTTTATTAATTTTTTTTATAATTATTTAGAAAGTTTTTTTTTTTCATTAATTGAAATTTAGAAAAATAATTATTTTTTTCATTTTTTTTTGTTGACCTAAACTGATTTGAAGATTGTTGTTATAATTTGGTTGTTTGTCCCTAATCACAAAACATGTCATGTATTTAATTTATATAAAAAAAAAAAAATTGTAATTTTATATAAATATAGCCTTGCTATAAAAGGTAAATAATCCAGAACAAAATAAATTTTTAAGATGACAATTAATCATTATTTTAGAAATGATACACTTTTTAAAATAAATTATATATTAAATGATACATAAAATGTTTCCACCTAATAGTTTTTATATAAATTATATTATAGTTATTTTTATAAATATCATTATTTATATAAATTTATTTTATATGTGCTCCAAACTAAATATAATGCTCATTTGTCATCTTAATTGTAAACTAAATACTTGTATTGTATAATTTATATCCTAAATTTATACTATATTAATTCTTCAAAATTTATTACATATTTTCTCTTAATAATTCTTTATTTAAATTAAAAATGCACTCTTAATTTTTAGTATATTGATTATATAACTTAGACTTTTTTAGTATTAAATATTCGAAATTTAAATAAAATGTTAAAATTATTTGCAATTCAAATATCCTATTAAAAATCTAAAATTCTTCTAATATACTTAATTTATGATTTATTATCAAAAATTTAAATCTAGTTGAATATTTATTTTACTAATAACTAATAAAGTAACATGAAATAATAAAAATATTATATTAACTATTTTCGAATTAGCTTTGATTGTTCGATTAGCTTTGATAATTTTTGCTATTAGTGAAATTATTAAAAAAATTAATTAATTTTATATAAAATGTCAGGGAAGAGATAAGATATTACAAAACATTTAAAAAGCTTAAACAGAAAATTAATCGACTCTTCAAACTTAAAACCAGTTAACAAAACTAATCTTACACAATATTTTTAATATAAAGTTATATAGTTGAATAATAAATATACCAATATATATTTGATTGTGCATTTTTAAATCTAAAAATGACCTAAAAAAATTAATTGTAAAGTAACATATAAAAATTTAAAATTCTTCTATTTTAAAGTTCATTAAAAAATACTACTAATAAAATATTAAAAAAGAAAAAAAACAAACTTTATTTGTAGTAATTTATTAAAACAAAATCCCTTACAATCAATATTGAAGATTTGACTCTAACTTATTGCATATAAAAAAAAAAAAAAATAATTCGTACGTTGCAAGCTCAACCAAAAAAAAGATCAAGAAGATAATCAAGAAAACTCCAATAACACATTCATTTTACACATTCATATCATCGTTCTTTTATCGACCTCGAGCTCATCATACATCAGACATTCGTGAATAAAATAATATATGTATATATATTACATTTATGGTATATAAAAATACATAATACTATATATATATATAATTATTTGAAAAAAAAAAATTGGCTAACCTATAAATTCCCTATAATAGCAATCTAATCTATTATTTTATAATAAAAAATTAAATTAAAAATTAAGTAAAAACAAAAATAAGTTTCCTTATTTTTTTGTAATTTAAAATTTTCATTTAATTTCATTAAATAAAGTTTAAAGTTGATTCTAATTATGATTTGAAAAAAAGCTGCTCTAAAAGAAAACGTTCGCACAAATGGAGTTGTTTTGATTATTCTTGATTTTTTTAATTGCTTTATCAATGTCGACCTGCTTTAATTTTTTATTTTAAATTTTAAAAAATAAATAATTTCCAATCTATTCAAAAATGAGAAAAAATAAATTCTAATTAGAATCCTAATGTTCTGGATTTAGTAAGAAATAATTATATTAATAAAAATATATTTGTATATAATAAATCTATTATTGCTTTCATTTTATAAATTGAAATTTGGTTTTTTTTTTTTGGTTTTTGTTTTCTTTGTATTTAAAATTTTTCGTTTTAAAAAAAAAAATGTGAATGAAAACATAACGACGATTATTCTTTTTTGTACTATTTTGGTACGAGATATTTTTTTTTTTTTTTTCTTTGGTTTCTTTTGTAATCCGCGTCATTAGATTTGGACTAAAAATATGTACCTTGACAGTTGGTAATTGATCCATGTATAGTACCTAATGTAGTGGATGATGACAACATATTGTGCCTTCCTTTTGGCAAATAAACAAAATCATGACTTTCACTTTGTTTACCACTTGACATGACTAGTATTTGAACAGTAACTGGTTCAATAAGATTTTGATCAAAATACGGTGGTACAACACAAACCAAATGAGTCTAAAAATAAAAATATATAAAAATCAATTAGTATATGTGTTAAATGAATATTAAAATTTTAAATAAATTAAACCTGTTGTAAATATTCCTTATCTGGTGCAATTCTTTGTTCCCATATTGTTGGTAACTGTGGCATATCGGTATCATCATCTTTAAATATGACAAGAGTATCTTTTAAGAAGTTCTTTCCAATGATAAATAGTTCTAGACCGCCTTCAACCGGACAACCAGTTAGTGATTTTTTACATATTTCTGGAACGCCTGGTGGCTGAGCTAAAAAAATTAAATTAAACATTTTTTTATTTAATTATCGTAATTAAATGATTTTTTTAAATTTATATTAAAATTTGTTTAAAATGTTATTGATGTAGCAAGAAGCTGTGCGTCACATTGTAGTATTATAAATATTTTCACAGGTACTATAATTTTTTCATCAAATAAGAATATGACGTAAATTTGGATTTTAATAATTGAAAAAACAAATCAAAGTAATAAATAAATATTAAAAAATAATTAGGGCAGTTATTATTACATTGGTTTAAATATAAATAATAAATTAATACTTTAATAAATGCTTGTAAGAAAAAGTTATTAACAGTCTTTATTAAAATTTTTATGTTTTTAATGGAACTGAAGCAAAAATTGAACATCAATAGTATTAATTGATTAGAAAATTATAGCAAATCAATCCATTACTAATGCAATTCAAACTTAAGCTGAAAATGCAGTTAAAGTTAAGTAAAGAAATGGAAAATTGATAAAAAATTGAAGCGTGGACCTCAAGAACGCACAAAAAACTTATAATTATAAGAGCCAAAAAATACAACTTACTACATATTATTGGTTGTGAGCATACTTGTAGAGTTTCATTTTTACCATCTTCTGCAGTAACAATAGTTCTAAAAACCATACGACAACGAGTTGATTTCTTTTTATTACGTTGTGCTGATTGATCTGGAAATCGGTGCTCGACATCAACATTTCTTTCCTAAAATTTAAAATAGTTTAAAAATTAGTAATTTGTAAAATAAATTAATATAAAATAAAATAATGTCTTACTTTTAAAATTCCAACACAATCACAATTGATTGTAAAATCATTTTCTTGCTTAAAATCTATTTCAATTATCATTGTTCCATCAACTTTCTTTTCATTACATGGGGTTGAATTTTTTCCAGCAACTTTACAAGCTATAAATCATATAAAAAAACATCTTGATAATACAAAATACGAAATTTTTTTAATTTAAATGTACAAACCTTGATAGAACATATGTGGTGCAATTCGACCAACATCAGTACCAATAAATACTTGAAGTGATGCTGGTTTATTATAACCAATTAATTTTACGATTGGAAATCCATTACCACTACGATCCTTAACAGCTCCACGACTTCCTTCTGTTTGATATCTAAAAAATTTTAAATTTTTAATTAATATATTATATAAATAATGTAATTGAGATTTAAAAAGTGAATGTAATGCTATTTATTGATAAATTTAATTTTCCACCAATTTTTAATTCAAGTTTTGGAACTGTAAGGTTTTCTGTTATAAATTTAGAGTTCAAAATAGTAAAAAAATTGATTCTAGATTTAGATTAGTTTTATTCTGTGTAATTAAATTTTACATAGTTTGTGCCTGTAATTTTAAAATTCTGAAACTCTTGGATTTTAATACGTAATATTTAAAAAGTTGGATAGTTTTCACATTTTTTATTATATTCATGATAATTCATTAACATTAACTTCATACCGGATTTTTTAATTACGCCCCAACTCTCCCCTTTCTAGTTTCGAAATTGTATTTCTTTTAATATTTTAATTTAATTTTGGTTAGTGTAAACATTTTGATAACAAGTTATCTTGATAGTGATAAAAAATAACACAAAATTCATAATAACATGAATCAAAATTGTGTAGTAGACAATGTTTTTAAATATGATAGCATAATTCGGGGGTTTTTTTATGAAAACTCATATTTATAAAGAAAAAAAATATAAAAATTTTTAACGTGACGAAATTCTGAATTAAAAGAACAAATCAATTTCCCCCTAACGAACTAGGTTATCTTTCCATGATTCGAGACCTTTACAATACTTGAATACTTCCCAGTATTTTTCTCTTAAGACCCTCATTCTTAGGTGCTCAAGCGCCATTGGCATAGGACATGGATAACCGTTTTATCCTTCAGTCTAAAAACTATGCATTTTTTGGTAGTACTAAGACTACCGACTGTATGGACCTTTAGCATTAAGTGGCCCGCGTTATTTAAAATAACTCTTTTTCAGTTTTAGAATCTTCTTAGTTTCATAGCTACTTGCATCTGCCCAGGAAACTTTTGTCGAAAGTAGTCCAGGTTCGCTGCCATGGGTCACAATTTCTTTGAGTTCTTACTGACTCGAAAAGTAGTAGTAGAAAAGCAGTGTCTATAGTTGTTCTTATCTCTACTTTAATAGATTCTAAAATTACCTTGCTCTGTGTTGTTGTTCTGGTTGTGATACAATTTCTAATTGAACTAAACCATCTTTTGATGTTGTATATGTATTTTGTTGCATTTGTGCTGGCCTTTTTCCTGGTCTCATAACTGTTCTGGGACCCGTTGATGTATAATATCTGCAATACAAATAAAAAAAAATAAAAAATTATATATTAATATTAAATATATAATTAAAATATTTAATACAAATTTAAAAATTATTATTTAATTATTATTTTTACTTTTTTTAATCTAATTATTTAAATATTAATCTAGTATACAAATTATTAAAGTGCATTTAAAAAAAAAAAATTTAAATAAAAAAAATTTTTCAAATTACAGTGACAGATAAAATACAAAAAACAAAAAAAAAAAAAAAATTTAAAAGATGTTAATATCGAAATATATACAAATAATAAATAAGAGATAATTAAAAAATATTGAATGTATGTAACAATTAGCCAATAAAGCAACAAAATTTCAATAAAAGATAAATTAAATACATGATGTTTTTTTTTATATATTTAAATATAATATTTGTTATTAATTAAATTAATGAAAATTAAATGATTTTTAAAATAAAAATATAATATATATATAAAATTATAAAAAAATTCTACATAATTCAATTTGTTAAATAATTTCAATTAAAATTTTTAATTTAACTACAAAATGATTATAAAATTGTTTTTTAAATAATCTGATCTACTTTTGAATTCCGATATAGTCCGGAATAAATTTGATTTTGCAAAAATAGTGTATTATGATAGTTTTATTTATTAAATATAAAATATTATTTACATATAGAAATTGTTTTTTTTTTTTAAAAAGAATTTTGAAAACAAAAAACAACAAAAAAAAAAAAAAAAAAAACTAGAAACAAAGAACAGATATGAATGATTTTTCTAATATACTTAAGTTTTTTATTTAGTATTTAGTTTTTTCTTAAGCTAAAATTGTTAAATTTTTTTTTTTGTCCTTACTTTGCCGCAACTGTTGTTGTTGTAGCAACCATTGAACCATGTGTATAACCAGAACTTGTAATTTTTTGTATGAATGCATCATCACTACAAGCATCTTCATTATCATCAATATTTATTTGTATTGGTGTTGTAACAGCTGTTAATTGACCAATTTTTCTTCGTTTTGTACGATTTTGTATTAATTTTGTAAAATTGTTATCAGCCGATGATGATGACGATGATGATATCGAAGATGATGATAATGATAAAGTTGGTGATAATGATGATATTGATGTTGGTGAAGAAGAATTTGATGATGATGATGATGACAATGATGATGATAATGATGATGATGAAGATAATAATGAACCAGATGTTATTCCAATTAAATCTTCTGAACCATCGGATGTATTTAAAACATTTTCATAACTACCAGATCTAAACACATATATAATATATATACAATATTAAATAATAAGAATAAAATATCTATTATAATACTTTTTTTTGTATATAAATTTTATCTTTGATAGGTTTTTTTGTTTTATTCAATTGAAAATATTTAATTAAATTAAATTTTTAGAAAATTCCAAATAAGAAAGAGATGACTTTTGATTTTTTTTGCATTGGCTGAAGTTATAGCGTTACGATAATTCTATATAAATTTCTTAATATGATATAAATAGAGTATATTAAGTATTAATTTGTATTAATTAGAGAGTTATAAAAGGTATATAAACTCAGATATGCACACCTATTCTAAATTCCCTCGTAGAACTTCTACGAAAAATTTGCTACGAACAAAAAATTTTAGCGAATGTCAATTCTCTCGTAGACAATTAAGTCTGCAATGGCAACTTTGACGTTTGAATTCATTTTTCTAAGTAAAAATAATGATAATTTTTTTCAAATTTGTAGTAGGTACCTAATAATTTTTGAATGTTATTTTGAGAAAAAAGTATTTTAAGATTAATTATAAATAAAAAGTAGTAAGATATGTCATATTAATTTTTTATTAATTTGATTGTCTCTAATTTTTTCGTTATTTTACACTTAAAAATTTTAATATATGAAGTACGAATATGCTACGAATGAATATTTCTTTCGTAGATTTTTTGCACTTTTCGTAACGTTAAGTCGGAATAGAGAACAGCTTTTTCGTAGATTATCTCCGACGTAGCTGTACGAGGGAATTTAGAATAGGGATGATGATGTTTTTAAAAATTATTTTAAAAAAAACTTCAGCATTTAAAGGAAAACCAATTTAATTATATATTTAACAGGTGAGGAACCTATTACACTAGTCACTTATCCAATAATTTAATAAACATAATTTTAAAACAGTCCCATAAGTTTTGATTAAAAAAATCGTCCACTTTTTCTAAAAAATCATTATATGATCAGTGACAAGTGGTTGGTGCAATATGGCCTAATACTCATATACTCATATTTGTACTTTTTGTACTAAGTTTACCTAAGAAATATGTTTCATTCCATCACCATTTGATATTTTAGAAAAATTATACACATATAATATACGTATCGCTGTAACTTTTGCCTTTTTTTTTAATTTTACAAAACAATACAATTATTGATTTTAAATATTATTAAATAATTTTACAATCTATTAATTTATTAGTTTTATTGAAATATTAAATTTTAATTTAGGCTAATTTTACATCATTTACAACTTAAGTATATAGGTAATTATTATTATAAATTTATTATAATTTATTATTTATACAATTAGTTCATGAAATATACAATTTTTTTCTTCCATATGTATTCATTTACAATTTAATATGTATTTTCATAAAAATTATAATTTAATTTTTTTACATAAAATATTTTCTTAAGTAAACAGCAGATTTTCCAAAACTTAAAATAGTTTTCACAAAAGGAAATATAAGAGATTAAAAAGACAAATCTTCTGTATCATAGGAACAATAGGTTCTGTTGGAAAGGGAAATGTAAAAATAGTGAGAATATAATATTATAATTATTATAATAGATTGATATTTGATTAATCTTATATTTGATTGACGATTGATTACCTTGAAAATTACTATTGGAAGTGAGAAAGTATTGGACCTGTGTTTAATAAAAGACATTAAATTCTAATTAAAATAATTTTATTTTGTCTTTATTATCATACACCTCGATTCTTCAAGGCTCATCACTTCATACGAAGTGCTTTTCAGCTCTTTTAAATTAATTTCTAGTTTTTTCACTTTTGTTTATTAAAATTTTAAAGAAAAAACTAAGCATGATACCTATTCGTAGGAAAATTTAAAAGTGATACCAAATTGCTATCACTTCGTATGCTACACCTTCTAAAATTGCCACACGTGATGATTTTCCAAAATGACATGACGCCAAATTGACAACATGGCGTCGATATTACTTTGAGTCTTCAAGAATAGCCAGTCATTACTTTTGTGATACTCATCGTATGCTACGCCTTCAAGATTTGGGGTGATAATTTTATATTAAAATTATGAGGAGTTATCAGATTTCTGTTAATTAGTATTCAAAATTTTAAAGTAATTTTGTAACCAAACCGTAACATTTAAAAGTTTTAAAGACACTATTTTTTCGTTCCACTACTATGGTTGTGTTAGTTAATTTTAAAAAAAAAATATGTATGTTTTAGTAAATAATCTTAAAATTATATTTAAAATTTATTAATAAACCATCTTCCCAATTAATATAATTGAGCAAATAAAATTAATTATATACTCGATTGACGCAATAACACATCCTCACTTTCACAGAAAGTTAGCAAAATAGAAGCATTTGAACATCTTTAAAAATACCTAATGTTACCAATTTTATTTTTATCATACTTTTTAAATTCGATTTATTTAATTTTATTTGTTTGTATCATATATGACCTCCCCTTTATAAATCTAAAATTGATTATTTGTTTTGAAATATTCTTTCCAAAAAAAATTTCTAAATTGGGCTGTGTATTAAAATGGTTACATAATAATATAATAGAACTATCAAATATCTTAAATATGTTTTATATTTTACTGACAGTTGTGTTCAAAATAAAAATAATATTTTTAAAATTTTTAAAATAAGGAAATCTGACCGATAGTTCTGTGTTATCAAAATCTGGTCAGATCTAATAAAAAAATATAATTAAAGTTATATATAAGTAAAGTTTGAAAATTTAAAAATTTTAAATTACAATTGATTACAATTGGTTTTTGAAAGTATTACAATTGATTACAATTGATTAAAAGTATTGATTACAACTGATTACATTTGACAAATCACAAAAACAAAACCAATATGCAGCCTCTAAAAGTATGCAATATGTCATTCGTTATTTTTTTTCAATTTCAATAAAATAATTTGTTACGGGTTTTATATTAAAAAATTAGATATAAAATAAAATAAAAATTTTTTTGACACAACTGTTTAAGTAAATATATTTGTATAAAACATAATGCATGTGTAACACATAATGTTAAGTTGTTTGTTTGTTTTCAATGGGTTTTTTTTTTGTTTTTTGTAAGTAAAAAATATCAAATTTTAGATAGAATGACGCAGGTTATTTTCAAAAGAAGATAGTAATCAATTAAATATTTTTCTAAAACAAACAAATATTGAAAATTTTTTCTAGCAGTTCTTTTTGTTTGTCAAAATCTATCATTTTAATTTTAAGGCTTATTTTCATTATACCGATATACTGGCGAAAATTTTAGATCATAGGCAAAAATTACAAAAATGACATTTGTGTGACAAAAAAAAAAAAACAAGATAAAATACTGGGAGAGTCATCCATAATACTGCGGGAGAAAACTGAGAGAGAGTAATAAAAATACTTGGAGAAATATTGCGAGGGTAACCATAATAATGGGAAAAAGATGTTATCTAAATATTTCTTCTATTATATTCTACACAAAAATTTATTGAAAATATATAATTGCAAATATATAGTTTTAAGGCTAATTTTCATTACAGCAATTTACTGGGCAAAAGTTAGAGCATAGGCAGAAGATACAAAAATACTATTTGTGCGACAAAGAAAAAACGATAAATTACTGGGAGAAACATCCATATTCCTTGGAGAGTCATCCATAATCCTTAGACAAGTATTGAGAGAGTCCCATAATCCTTGGCAAAAAGATGTTCTCTTAGGTCTTTTTCCTATAAAGTTGCTACTACATACAAAAAAAAAAGTGTATTCTACACAAACATTTTTTGCATACTATTACATATTTTTATGGATACATGACATTTGAATTTTGTAAACAAACAAGAGAATGTAAACAAAGAAAAAAAACAATTTATATTATGGTTTGATGAACGAATTTTTATTTAAAATTATTTGAAATTGATTAAAATTTTATCATTTATTTTAAATGAATAAAATTTTAACTTTGAATTGAAAAATTCGCGAAATATAAATTTAAAAATTAAAAAATAAGGTTATGTAATTTTTTTTTGTCAAAAGATATAAAAAAATTTTAATATAAATTTAATCATTTTACTCTTTCTCTCCTATTGAGAGTATACTATATACCTCTCTTTCTAAAGTCAAGAATACTGGGCAAAATTTTCTCATGAAAACCTGCCTTTATGGATACATGACATTTGAATTTTGTAAACAAACAAGAGAATGTAAACAAACAAACATTGATGAACGAATTTTCATTTAAAATTAAATGCAATTTAAATTAATTGCAACGATTTAAAAATTTATCATTTATTTTAAATTATTAACATTTTAACTTGGAATTGAAAAAATCTCGAAATATAAATTTAAAAATTAAAAAATAAAGTTATGTAAAAAAAAAGCATATAAAAAAATTGAAATAAAAATATAATCATTTTGCTTTTTCTCTCCTATTGACAGTATACTATTATATACCTCTATTTCTAAAATTCTGAATACTGACTAAAATTTTCTAATAAAAACCTTCCTTTACAACTATATACGGTTCTGTGACATCTACGGGAAAACGAAAGAATTCCATTTTTGCAATATATTTGATTAGACAATTGTTGAAAAAAATTTAATTCTTTCGTTTTTTCGTAGATGTCACAGAACCGTATATAGTTGTAAAGGAAGGTTTTTATTAGAAAATTTTAGTCAGTATTCAGAATTTCGTTACTGTACATTTAAGTACTGTATTTTTTGTCTCGCTTTAACTTTTCGTTTTTTTTTTTTATAGTAATAATGAGTATTGTAAAATATATGATGGTATGACGCATATATACGCATTGTAATTTAAGTTGACATTTCGGAATCTCATTATTTATAAATATGATTTCTTTTTAAAAAATTGAAAATTCTTAAAGGTAGCAAAATCTATAGAGTGTTACAATTATATATACATCGATATTTTTTTATTATTCAAAATTTAATCTATTTGAACTTTTTTGAGTTAGTTATTTTAAATAAAATGTTAGGTACTTCAATTTACTTTTAAAAATCAACTTACGATTCAGAAACTTCAGATCTAATAATATATATGCAAACTCAAAAAAGTTCGAATTAATTAATTACAACTAAAGAATTCATTTCAAATTAATTACATTTATATATTAACTTAAATTTAAAAAAATTAAAAATAAAAATGAATACAAACTGCTTTTAGTCACAGCTTATTTTAAAAAAATTTACATGTACATACTTATATAATAAATGAATGATAAAAAGATTATATAAATGAAAAATAAATGAATGAAATTTTTAACTCTTTATATTAAATTGAAATTTATTCGAAGCAAAAAAAAAAAAAAAAATTGTATATAACGCGATCCAAATATTGACAAACACTGGATTTATTTTACATTGAATAATATACAAAAAAAAAAACCAAATTAGAAATGGAAATAACAATATATATTTTTTTTATTTATTTTTTTTTTTTTAAATACACCAAAACACTTAAGCGCATCATTTTTTAGCGCGAAAATTATTTTCATTACAATATTTTAAAATAATAATGTTATCTTTCTCTTAATATATATATGTTTGTATAAATTGTTGAAATATCAAAATTTCAAATTTTTAACATATTTTAGAACCCTCCTATATAGAAGAAGTAAGATATTAAGATGTTGGTTTTTTTCACCTACTACTATATAGTAACTAATATTAGAAGCTATCGCAGGATTGTGGTCGAATTCGAATTGGGAACAATAAATAACCAACGAATAACTCTAGTTGGAAACCTAAATCTAAGCGCTTCATAGTAGCTATATAGAAATGTAACTATATTGACAACATATATTTTACAATAATATATGTTATATTTAAACATATTCTAATATACAAACAGTTAGCCAAAATTTAATCTCCCCTATAAATATGCAATCCTAATATTTTTTTATAAAGACATTTGCTTAGGTCTTAGCGTAAGGGAGTGTGGGTTCGGTTCCTGTGCAGATCGTACGTTTCTTCCAAGGAAAATTACTTTCCTTTTTATAATCAAATTTAATAATAGTTTATAATATAGTTAAATAATTATAATAATACACTAATCAGCCTCTTGCGACTTAAATAAAATGTTATAATAAAAATATACGCATTTACATTAAAACATAAATATTTTATTTGATTTAGGAGGTGAAAGAACCTAGATTGTTTTTATAGTAGCTATAGTTAGTAAGATATTGTGTTTTTTCATCTACTATATTTATATAGTAATTATTGTTAGAAGCTATCGCAGGACTGATGTCGAATTCGGATTGAGGCTACTTAATAGTAATAATAACATTCTTTCATTGTACTTTTCTCGACTAGCTCGAGATGGGTGCCTCAATCAGATAAAACAACAACTATATACCAAAGGAAAGAATTCTTATTTATGGTTGCATTTCATCAATTTTAATAATTTAATCTGAATTAAAAAAATAACATTATTATTATATAAATCTATATTATATATATATATTTATTTATTATGTATATATTTATTAATTTTATTTATTTTTTTTTTATATTTAAAGATATACATATTTCACAACAATTATATTGTATTATCTTGTAATATATATATAGAATTGTTGCAATTATGTTATTAATTATTTAAATTACTTAAAAATAAACTTATACCAGTATTTTAAAAAGCTTAAATAATTATTTTACTTTAACTAAAAACCTCCATTTAATTTTTCGCAATTACCATAGCCAAAAAATACTTTTATATGATCATTAAATTAAAACTATTATATAACAACTTAATTGCAACAATTGTTTATTTGACTCTCAAAAGTGCATCTCATCAATATAAATTTATATATATATACATATATAAAATATAAAAATTTTATATATATATATAAAAAAAAATAAAAATTTAATTATATTTTGAAAGTATAACAGTTATAAATTGAAAATAAAACAAAAATCTAGAGATTATTTTTTTAATAAAATATTTCTTACCTTTGTGTAGATGGACGCATTATTTGTTGTGAATGATGAGAATTATGATGATGTTCAACATGTTGATCAAATCCAAAACCACTATCATTTGAATTATCACATGGTGGAGGATGTGGTCTATTTATAATTTTTTTTCCTGGACCAACCTAATATTTAAAAAGAAAACATTATTATCAAAATCTTTTAAAGATAAATAATAAGAATGTTTAGTTTAATAAGCGCTTATTGAATAGGAAATGAAAAATAGATTTGGAACACATAAAAAGTGTCATCGAATATAGGAAAACAAAAGAAAATCTATAAAATAAAACTCATTCAGTTATACATGAAAATGAATAATAACACGTCACCTAATGATTTAGAAAGTTAGATAAATAATGCGTCATCCAGCGAATGGAGTCCTTTGGTTAAACGAAACAATCGGAAAATTCAGAAACTTACAGAAAATAGTTCTTCTGAGGAGGCTATCACAGAAGAAACAACTCCAGATCCAGATATGCCAGCTATTCGGCATCGTAGGTACCATTTGTTTGCGTAAAAAAAAATTTTCATAAAATGTTATGAAGAAGACAAAATAATTATTGAAGCTGCGAAAATATCGAGAATGTATAAAAATACAGCCACATAATTTTTAAAAGATACAAAAATGATGGTTGCTTAATTGTTCAAAAAAAACAATTAAGTGTTGGTAAAAGAACTGGAAAAATAACTTAAATAAAATATATATAAATGAAATATTAAATGAAATCGAAGGAGTAGTTGAACACAATCCGGCCATCATTTTAAAAAATATTAGTAAGAAAATTTTGGAAAGTAAACAAATTAATCTAACCACCACTTCCATCAATATAATACAATAATGCAAAGGCTTCTGTGGAAAAAAACTACATGAAACTTCCGTTGGTTTAGAAAGAAACTGGCATTTTTCTAGACTTTGCAACAATTTCGTATATGATGAATGCCTAAATATTCACGATCTGTTAATTAAAATGAACAATAAAAATTTAACAAGCTTGCTTAACATCAAAGATGACCAAATGCAAGTGCTAAGCAAAGCAATCAAAATCATTGACAATACCAACAATGTCTTATTGGACTTGTGTCAACGATTTGACGACACAAATCCATTAACTCTATCAACATAAACTAACGATACGGTCTCAGATATTAAGAAAGAAGTTGTACTCAACCTAGCACAAATTAAATCAATTTTCATCGACAAATTAGAAAAATAAATAGTACTGACAGGCTAGAAGATGAAATTTCTTCTTTTAAAACGGATGTAAGAAAGCTTTCTGTCATTGGGTCTAAAGCCAAATTCATCTATAAACAATGTAGACAAGCTGAAAGATATAATCGGTTCATTAAAAGCTGACATAGGCAAGCTTTATGAAAAAGTCGAAGCCGGCTGGAATGTAACTAACAAACCCTTTCAACCAAATACAAATAAAAAAAGACCGTAAAAGAAGCTTGCTCTCAAACGGATTAGTTTGTCAGTTTTATTTCTTCTCTGGATACTGCTACTACTACTCTGGAACCTGAGTACTTCAAACTGGAATCTAGAGTATCAGCTGTCAAAACAATGTCGAGTTTATTAGCAAACGCGGAATCTTCTAACTCAACAAATCCTGTTACCTTACCAACCAATACCATTACTGAGATGTACTTTTGAGAGTCAAATAAACAATTGTTGCAATTAAAGACCGCGACAATGAATCTTGATCGTTTAGATGATACATCCACAATTCTCCAACGAAAAACTTGTGCCCTTAAATTTAATTAAGGGGGAAAATAGTGTTTATTGATGAGTTTGGTTTCAATTACCATCTTCGATTCCTATCAAAATTGACATTTTGTATTTATTATGGAAAATACCGCAGAACATTATTCAGTTACACAGGTGTTACCGTCAATATAGAAACATGATTACTGATTAGCTTTACATCTCGTGACGGGATCAATATATTAAAAAAATTTGAATGACGAAATTACAAGGTCAAAAATGTTAATGTAAACTGGAGATCAAGATCATGCGATATAATATAACTACATTATTTTTTTTTCTTTGGAGTGTACCCCATGAATCAAAAACACTCAATGAACTAAAACCCAAGATTACCAAGAATATTTAAAAGTAACGGATGTGTCATTGTTTCTAGTTGATCAACTAATATAGTTTTAAGAATTGAATATAACTGTCATATTATATTCTATATGATAATTTTTAATTATTTTAATTGAAAAAACAAAACAAGTATTATTTAATTTGCATTTAATTATTTAATTAAAAATTATTTACCCTTGATATTGAATGTAATTTTCCAGGCATAGCTTTTCCTGGATGACGTTTTGAAGGAATTCTAATTCCTTTTCTGTGAATACGTGGTGTCATTGTTGATGAGGTGGACATTGTCATTCTCATTCCTGAAAAAAAATAATTAAATAAAGTAAATATTAATATTGAGTCACGATATTATAATTTTATAATTCTTTTAATTATTATTTTTTATTTAACTTAAAATGAGAGAATTTGTATAAGACAAATTAAAATTTTCAAAAATAAGAAAGAATAACTTTATTCTACTTTATGATATCACTTTATGCAAAACAAAAATCAAATAGTAAGGTTATGTTTGACACACATTATTGCCATATATTAAAAAAGTTTAGGTCGGGTTCTCATTCTTTAAAATCTAAGCCTTTTTCTACTTTAATCAAATAATAACTTTGCATCCATCACATCTCTACTATATCCGAAAGTCAAAAAAAAATATTTCATATGAAAATCTATATATAAAAGCGAATGTTTGTTTGTTTGTATGATTATAGCGTATAAACTTCTACACTGCTCAGCCGATTATTATGAAAATTTGTTTGGATACCAGAAGTTTCTGAATTAATTATGTTAGTCTAAGGTACCGTAAAGTTGGGGCTGTAGTGCAATTATTTAAACTTTTTTGTTCTAAATTAAAAACGATTTGCTCAACTGATTTCAAATTACATGTTACTCTTTGACAATAGCCTTAACTCAGTTCACAGGCTTGAAATTTGTTAACCCATATCGGCACGACGATTAGTTAAAAAAAAAGTTGGAAGCGAATTACGTCCAATATTGCAATATACTGTTTTGAAACAAAAGACGCTTTCAAGAAAAAATTTTCGAGTTCCGTTAAGCTGTGGCACAATTAACCGTGTGTAAATTTTATGTTAATTTTTTCAATAACATAAACTTCATTCAAAAACCTGGTGAAAGGTGCAGCAACGCACGCCCAGTATTAGCTAGTATTCAATAAAATTTGTAATTTTCTTTTGAATAGAATTGAAAATCCATCAACAATTTGTGACATTAAGTTTACAAACTGAATTACAAAAATATCAATTATATATTACTTTGTGTAAGTTAATGACGTAATTTTTCTGTCAAAATTTCCTGTCATTAGACTTTTAGACGTTTTTAACATGGAAAAATATTGAGTTAAATTTATATTAGAACAACATGTATTAAGTATAAACATGTACCTATAACATGAGATTTATTCAAAATTGCCTTGAATAACTTTGTTCAAAAGACAAAACGGAAGGAAAAGGGTTAAAATCTAAATTTAATTTTTTTTAGATTTTTTTTAAATTTTTTAAAAAACCGTGAAATTTAGGACTTCATAATAACATAATGAAAAAACATGGGAGAAAGCAAAGATAACTGCTCCGAATAGAGTCAGATGGAGATGCCTAGTAGATATCCTATGCTCCCAAGAGGAGTAATAAGGAAAAAAAAAAAAAATAACATAATAAATTAAACTGTTTTTTTTGCAATTCGAATTTTGAATAGGTCAACTTTAACAACAGTTCAACTACATACACACAACATGTTTAAATAAATAAAAACCGAGCAAAAACTTTTTTAAGTTTCATATTAAAAGTGACAAAATTTAATTTTTCATACGCAAAAAATACGTGTTATATACAAAAATAAGAACTTGAAACCAATGATTTTTTTTATTTAATTTTTATTTATTTGCTTAAAAATTATACAAAAATATAAAATTGAAAATAAATTTGATAATCACGATTGTTAATGTTTTTTTTTTGTTAATTCTAAAATCGAATATGAATTAAAAAAGATTTAAAAGAATATTTTTAAGTTCAGAAATTGTTAAGAAAATAAATAATCTTTATACTAAAATTTACATTTTATCTTTTTTGATAATAACGTGATAATTAAATATGTATATTTGAAAATTTATATATGATAATTAATGAAAAATGATATTATATTTTGCCCTGACTAAGTTTAAATGGAATGTTATAGTTTGAATGAGTTTAAAATTTAATTTAAAACAAAATAAAAATACTGTTCTAAATAATTGTACACTCATACTCAAACTTAGACATGAAAATAAAGAAAAAAAAACATATTTTATATTTCAAAACAATCACTTATAAAATTATAATTTTTAATTAATTAATTAAATTCGTTTATATAAAATTTGATATTTGGTAAAGTATTCGTAATTCGTTTTTTATATGTTAACATTCAAAAATTTCCAAAATAAAAGCTTTTATTGTTCAAAATGCACAAATCAAAGTACTTGATTTTTCATAATTAAGTACTTGTAATTCTTATGATAATTAAGTATTTTTTGGTATTTGATTACTTTAAAGTAATGTAATTATCACAATTTATTCATGTAATTACTTTGTAAAAAATATTAAGTAAATACAGGATCTGGTGTTTTTCAGTACAAGTCAAGTACCAGTACTCATACTGAAAACATTATCAGTAAAATTAAAGTATAGTAACTGGTACTTGAAAAAAAAAGTACAAGTACAAATCAAGTACCAGTACTGATACTGAAAAAAATATTCAGTAAAATTAAAGTATAGTTGCTGGTACTTGAAAAAAAAGTACAAGTACAAGTCAAGTACCAGTACTGATACTGAAAAAACTATTTATAGTAAACTATTTATTTATAGTAAAATTAATGTATTGTTACTGGTACTTGAAAAAAACAAGTACAAGAACATATCCAGTACCAGTACTGACACTGAAAAAAATATTTAGTAAAATTAAAGTTCTGTTACTGGTACTTGAAAAAAAAGAAGTACAAGATGTCCAGTACCAGTAAGGACACGAAAAAAAATATTCAATAAAATTAAAGTATTGTTAAAGGTACGTAAAAAGTACTAGTACCAATAACAATATAAATACTGGAAGTTTCAATTACTTTACCAGTACTTATAAGTACTCACTGGTACTTATAAGTACTTACCAGTACAACCCGTACTTACCAATATTTAACGAGTACTACCAGTACTTACCAATACTATCAGTATCAACTAGTATAATACTAACCTGTACTAATCAGACTATTTTTTAAAAGTATATTGTTGTTAATGAAATCATAAGAATTTATAATTAAGGAACTGTTGTATTTTGAATATTTTAACTTTTAATATTACATTTTTAAATTTCGTTAACAATATATTTTTAAAAAATATTCTGATTAACACAGGTTAGTAATACTGGTTGATACTGGTAGTACTGGTAAGTAGTGGTAGTACTGGTAAGTTCTGGTAAATACTGGTAATGTAGTGGTTGGCACTGGTAAGTATTGGTAAGTTTGATACAATAATTGTAGCTTCCAGTGCCAAATGAAAATTTACAAGTACCAGCATCAATACTTAAATTTTACTGAATATTTTTCCAGTAATAGTACTTGATTTCTTAACTTAAGAACAGAAGTACTGAAATTTCACCAGCTATGATAAATACTTAATTATTTTTACTGTAATTGGATTTCCAAAATTGGAGGTCGGTAATCAATGTAATTTATACAATATTGTTACGATATTTCAATTTTAATTAAAGGTTGATAAAATTAAAAGATCGTTAATACCGTAATAGACAAATTTAACTAGAAAAAAAAATGATACCCTCAAATATATTTTTAATATAATTGCATAATTTAACAAAAAACTATTTTTATAAGAACAATATTTTTATTAAATATAATTTAAATATATTAGTATTGTCAAATAAATCCATAAGTAAGAGATATATGACTAAAAGTAATTGAAGTCTAAATCATTTTACAATACAAAACTCATAAAACCTTTGTAATTATTAATTTCAGAATTCTCTTTGATAAGTATTAACAAATTAATATCTATTTGCATTTTGATTCGGAACTTTGAAATTGGTAACATAAGTGGTTAAATTCTAGTAATTTGTAATTTTTTTTAAATACTAGGTTTAGTAGATAAGTTAACAAAATTTTTCAATCACAGTCATTCTTTAAATGAGGTGTGTTATATATATATATATATATATAGTTACTAAATATAATATAGCAATTAAAATAATAAAGATAATCTTATTTAATTGTTTATTTATAAGATAAAGAATATATTTACATTAAAATTAACAGAAAAAATAAGTAAACAATTTATAGACAAATTGTTATGTAGTATGGCGCTTTTTTTTTTATCGCCCTAGAAAATATTTATTTCACGCTCTTATCAGTACAATAATTACAAAATAAAACAATAGTGAAGAGTTATATGCAATCATGTTGATCTAATAAATTTTTAAAAGGGTTATACTAATTACATGCTCACTTATACAAGTATCTTATGATATATTATTAAAATAGTTCTTGCAAATTTTATATTTTGATTACAACATAATCCTAAAAATATTTTCTTTTTATTATTGTAGGTGTGTAATAAAAGACAAAGGTATATAAATAAGATTTACTAATTTTTTTATTAAACAATTTATTTATATTATATTTAGTTTATTTAATTTATATCTTGTTTACTTATTTAATTTATTATATAGTAATAAGAATATTTTGACAACAGGAAGCCTTGAAGTTTACATATATACATATAAGTGTGTAGGTATAATTTATACAAGTGGTTTAAGGGGTGTTATAAGTTAAATCTTATTTAAAGATTGATCGTTAAAAAACCAAATTGGACAAATTGGACGTATTCTTATAGAAACATTTTTTTTGAAATCCAATAAATTTAGACTCTAATCTACTTTGCACTTCCTAAACTAACTCTACTTTTGTACTTCTGTCGCCTGAAGGTTTACCTCCTCTTCAAGTTTTGAAGTTTTTTAAGAGCTTTTACTTGCCAAAACGAATAAAAGAGAAAAACCAGAGTAATTATCAAGATTATAATTGCCCTCGTCAACTATTAAAATCCTAAAAGTTGATCCGCGCAATGTCAAACTTTATCAAGTAATTTCCTCGAAACTGAAGCCGCAACATTTTGAAACTTCATTTAGGTGGTTGTTCTATTATATAAACAACAGTGTGTAATTTTTATTAATTAATAATACTAATTTTGAAGAAACTCATATTGGTTCAAAAAAGTTGTATGACAGCTTCTCGAAGTCTTGGTCCGATTTTAGCCAAAAACAATAGGGAATCTAGAAATTGTCTAAAAATTACTTTTTGTGATTTACAAAACTCTAGTCCTCTTCATTTTTGATTTATCGTGCTGACACACGAACGAACGAACAGACAGACACACTTCTCCACACATACCTTTGACATTATATCTAGCATGTCTAGATAGATGCGTTACAAACGGAGGAGCAATTTTAAAATACGAGTGGTCTAATTTGTATTGCACACATTAACTACCCACCAACTACTCAACAATTTATTGATAATTTAATAACTGTTTTTGGTTGCAAACTTTACAAAAATCACCCTGTACTAGACTAGTATAAGCCTTAGATTATTATTTTTAAGCTTCCGATTAAAAAATAAGAGGGATATCCTAAAATTTAACATAATTAGGATAGAGAGTTATTGTCCTATATCCAAATCTCGTAAAACGAATCTTTAGAAATAAACAAGAACTGGATTGAACTGCTTTTTAATATTTTTGAAGAAAATTTAAAAAAATAAATAAATAAATAGAACAAACAAACATAATATTATCACAAATTTCAAAAAAAACTTTCAAGGTTTCTGAAATAAAAAATTTTATTAACAATTATGAGTATTAAAAGAAATAAAAGTTTACACATTAATACACAATAAAAAATTGTTTTTAAAAAATTTGATTATTGCATAGTTTTTTTTTAATTTCGTTTATTATTTTGTTATTTTTTATCTTCAGTATGACAAATCTTTAGATATTATAAACTTTTAAATTGCTATAATAAAATTCTTTATAAAATTTTAAAGAAAACATCTAAAGATATTCAAAAACTCACTCTAATAAAATAATTTCCAAAAAAATAGTATTTATCTTGAATTAAATTGCTTTGTAGTGTACTTAGTAACAAATTGAAATTATTAATTTCATTTTAAAAATCAAAAGTTCTTCAATCTATATTGATGTTCTAAAAAATTTTTATTAAAATTTTTATTGAAAAGTACAAATTTTAACCACCCTTTGAAACTGTGCACTTTTTCTTTTGGTAGTGTGCGACTTTAATACACCAAAGCTACACCCTTTTTGAACTAAACTTTAGGAAGGAACCTGTGATATGGATGAACACTTATTGATATCGGTACATGTATGGAGATTTGGACAGATTTTGAAATTATGGAGAAGTTATTTGGGATATTTGGGATAATGGAGGATGGGGAAAATTTGGAGGGATATTAAGGAGAAAGATGTTAATATTCTTCTTCAATTTAATTAAGTCGAACACCTACAAATTAGGACCGGCTCGTGAGTACCATATTAACAAATGTACAACAATAAATTTATACTACTACTAATGTGCCCAGTATTAGTACATTAAAAAGAGTTTCTCAAGTTATTTTCAATTTATTGCACTAACTACACCCAACAAACCAAGCCATGACTTTTAAAAATGAAAACAAAGACAAACAATGCGTTACAAAGTTAAAATGTCATTTAAGTAATATTTTTTACTTGCTTTATTTTGTTTCGAATTTAAATATGAAGTCATGTTGATGTCCATCTTAAATGCAAGTTTTTTTTAAAACAGGCTCGTTTCTTCCCTTTAAAATTTTTCGATTTAAGATATTAGAATTAAGAAATAAATAATTTTCATAAAAGATGAAAGATAGCGCATATACAATTGTACATTGTAGCTGTAAAAATTACTTTTTCATTATTTAGTGAAAATAATAATTCTAGAATTTGAATTAACCCTAAATATGAATAAAAAATAAGAAATTGCCTTGATTATCAATGATAGCATTAAATCGTGTTTGTTAACGATTCCAATTGAATTAAAATAATCGCACAAAATTCTTTACGTATAAATTTGTTATTATTATAATGAAGGTGTTGTTGTTTGATCACTGATGGTTTTCAATAAATATTTATTGTCAAAATATGAATAATTTATAAATCAGAATAACAAAAATATTTATCAGACACTTTTATATTTAAGTAAATAAATAAAAAAATTATATGTTTATATATTTTCACAAGATAAGAAATGGCGCATAAAATAAAACAGGTTGACGTTATCGAAATTTCACAATTTCTCGTGAATTTAGCCAAATAATAAATAAAATTAATACAAGAAAAATTTTAGTGAAAAGACACCAATAATCATTTTGATTTAAATGTAAAACTTTTTAAAACGCTTTCAGTTCACAAAACAAACGATATACACGGAGTTCTACAATGATTAAAAGTTCCAGATTGTAATTAAATTAAATATAGACTTACATATTAAGATTATTACAAATTATTTATAGGAATTTTTATCTATTTTATTTCATTTAACTCAAAAACCTGTACGTATGTACTCAATTCAAACCCAGCCGAAGAAATATTTCAATGAATTTAATGCAAAAAATGCTAATTTAGAAGAATTCTTGAGTAAATTTAATTAACTGTCAAATATTTAATGTTAGATAGTCACACTATACTGTGAGTATATATGTAATAAATACTCGTATTTAAATATCAAAAGTAATATTTTCTGTTAAAGATTAACATTTATAATTTAAATTTACGACTATCATTTTTATCGAAATCATTACTAAATTTATTACCTTCAAAATAAGTAATGAAGATGAAATGCCAACGAACAAACATATAATAATAAAAATTAGTATTATGGTAACACTTATTCTACTCTCAAGTTTCAAATATTAATTATTCAATGCCAAATGTCAAAAATTATCAACTGTCAAAAAGAAACAGTATAATCAAAGACTATAGAATA
Organism: Dolichopus griseipennis; assembly: GCA_963082915.1. Taxonomy (NCBI): domain Eukaryota; kingdom Metazoa; phylum Arthropoda; class Insecta; order Diptera; family Dolichopodidae; genus Dolichopus; species Dolichopus griseipennis. Next base: position 330,135,218 of record OY720441.1, read on the forward strand.
TAATATAGTCTTTGCTTTGGAATAGTATAAATAAGACATAGTAAAAAGTTAAAAACTAAAAAGAATCATTATTTTTTTTTTGTTGTAAAAAAAAACATCAATTACAGTTAATAAAAACTCAAAATAATAGTAGTTTATCATTAATTTTAATTTTAAAAGTTTTGTTTTTACCTTCTTCCCTTCCTTCACATTTTCAAAGTAATTTAATGTATGAAAGAGTGTTTTATCGAAATATAATGTTGGAGCTTTAATGTTAAGGTTAAATTTAGGAAATATATACACTTTTTAAATTGGTGGCTAACTTACTGCTTACTTATAAAAACAGTAAAATTTTACTTCCCTAAATGGGGAAGATTGCCAAATTTTTCAAGGATCTAACCTGGTTAAAACTGAAAGGCACTTTCTCCAATTTAAAGAAACGCTTTTAAATTTAAAAAAAAAACCTTTAATGTATATCTAATGTCAGCTGTCAGTTACCGTTTTAAGATTGAAAATATACTTAACAGAACTGTTGTTATAACAATTTAAATATAGGGATTTTTCTGATTTAGGTGAGCTGTAACTCCCTAACTGGTGGGGCTACAGAAAAAAGTTCTTTTATGAAATAATATTTTTTGCAAAACCTACCCGTGATTAAAATTTATTTTCTCTATTTCAAACGATGTAAAAATGTTTGTAAACACACGGACACGCGGATTGACGGACAGACAGACGGACGAACAGAGTGAAACTATATAGGCACGTTTTTACAAAATCTTTTAAAAATATGCTTAAAAAAAGATTAAAGGTAAAGATAAAAGATTATTATATTGGTGTAAAAAACTTCACGAAATTTATATTTCAACACAAAAATTGTTTAATGTTAATTTAATACAATTAAAGCTTGAATTATACTAATGGTAACGACGCACTTCTAATACTTCGAAATATCAAGAAAAGATTCATATATTTTTATAGTTACAGGAATATTCTGGCAGATGAATATCAAATTCATTTTATATTTAAAAGCGTCAGAGGAACGTCATCACCGTTGAGTATTAATTATATACAAATTATTTTATGCTATAATTCCAACATTTAATTTAAATACAAATTATTCCGAAAAATATTAAATAAATTATGTTCTAGGCGTATAATACCTACAGCTATAATTAAAATTCAGGAAGAAATAAATTATTTTTATTCATTTTATATTATTTTTTTGCTCTCAATTTAATGACACCCAAATACATCCAAAAATAAATCAAAAAAACAAAATTAAAAACAAAATTTTTTAACTTGAATTATTTTTAATATGACTATTAAATTTAATTACATACAAGAATTTAATGTTAAAAATATATTTAATTTTTTTTAGTAAAACATAAGTAAGTACTTAATGTTATATATTTTAATTTTAATAGAATGTATAGAATTATAATCAAAAGGAATCAACAAAATGACAAAACAAATAGTTTCGGTTCAAAGGTTTTGTCAAGTATACCATTTTTGTCATTGTATACCATCTCTTAACTACCATGTTAATTTAATTTCGTTTAGAATTTTGTTTTATTATCTTGTTAATAATGTCTTTTTTTTTTTGTTTGTTTTTTTTATGTAAATAGTGAAATTTGTTTAATTTTCTATTTTTGGATATAGAATTGTTATTTTTAAATATAAAAAGTTATTTTTAAATTTTTTTTACTAATTGGAGTTTGCTAAAAAAAAACAAACAGAAAAACATTTTATATTTATAAATAGAAAAACAAATGTTTACAAAAAAATTAAAGTGTTTATAAGGTGTTAATTTTAATAATTTTTGAATTTTGGTGAAAATGAACCCAAAATTTTTGACATTAAAAGTTAAAAAAAGCGCGTATAAAAAGTCACAAGGTAAACTTAGAAGAAAATTGGATAATTTTGCAAAGTTGTTTTTATATAATAAAGAGTCAATGATTTTTAAGAAGTTTTCAAAAATTAAGATTCAAATCTAAATTTTCTTTGGTTTCTTAAACTTATAAAATATTAAAGTTAATTAACACCATCTTATACTAAAGAGTTCTGAATCATTTTTAAATTATTGAATAAATTTTAGAATTAAAAACGACATTTCAAATGACATCTTTATTAGCTTATCTACAATGACGCTTTCGTTTCGCTCTCATTCCGCTCTCATTACGTATGTCAACAAAGGAGTGCGCACCATCAAATGTACATGATCGCGTTTTTTGACATTATTATGTTTACAATAAAAAATATTTTTCAAAGTTAAATTATTTGACAAAGCGATTTGAGAAAGCGAAAAAGTTAAACAACTTTTTTAATGGTTGCGTCAGGGCTGCGTCAGGGCTGCGTCTATACTGTTTTCATATAGTTCAGTACATTTAACTTAGTTTGACACATAGCTACGTGTAGTGTAGAGAGGGCAACGGTAGCGTTCTTTGTAGATAGGCTGTATTATTTTTATTTACTTTAATTACTGCTTTTAGAAAAACAACGGCTGGGTAGCACAATAGTTAAAATACCGACAATTCATTCGAGATTGATGGTTAGAATCCCAGTAACAATTAAGAAACACTTTTATATGGTTTTCGACTCAACTCAGTTACCATTGTCGTTGAACCCACGACACTGGGTTCAAATTAATGGCTTAAACAATAATTAATAATTATATACGTATCTTTAATAAAAAAAAATAATAATAATATAACAATATTTAAGTAAATATAAAATGTTTAAAAAAAAAAATAATTTAATTGAATAATATAACTCACAGATACAATATACATATAACAAAAACAAATTGTATCTATTGAAAATCTATAAAACGTTTCTACATTTTATAAGGACTACTATTTTTTCATGTTTAAAAATTAGATGTGGAAGTCATTAAGATCAATTCTAATAATAACAATAATATATGTCCCCTCCAGTTCCAAAATGTATCTAGGTATAAATAGGCTTTATTAACCTAACAGTTGAATAGTAAGAACTAAAAAAAGTTATATTTAGAACTAAAAACTTTGTGAATCTTTAAAAAATCAAAATATCTGCAAGGATACCAAGTAAATGAGAGGGAGGTAAGATAAGGTAAATATCTTTAAATATATGTAGGAATAACACATATACTAATGAAATATACCAAATATAATAGAATTTATTTTATTTGATACTGTTTAAATATATGTTTAGCTTAATGTAAACAATTTTCCTAAATACTATTTTTAGAAAATGTCACGAAAACTTCCTTCATTCTTTTGTCAAATAAAACTTTTGCAAAATAATAACGTTCTTTAATTCAATTTAGTTTTAACTTATTTGTATTATTTACTTAATTATAAACAAAAAATATCATGTTTATAATGAATTATATTAAAAAAAAATTAACTAGGTTCATTTAAAAATGAACTATTGCTAAAAAGCACAGAAAAAAGTTATAACAGTGTTGAAAAATTAATATTGTATAAATACAGCTGAGGAGCTAAGACAAAGGTTTACCCAGTTTTTGTATCGCACGCTACTTTGAATCACTTGTTTAATATCTACTATACGCTTTTCTAGTGTTTCTTTTTTAGATGCGCCCACACTTATTTTTCTCAGTATAGATTCTATAATAGACAAAGATCACCAGAATGCCTATAGCCCACAGTATTCCCTACCACACCATCCTATTATTTTGAATTTTTTCTATAAGCCCTTGTTTTCAATTATTTGTAATTAGTTTGCTACAGTGTTTTCAACCAGTCATAATTTACTGTCTTCGTGTAGAATTACACATACTTTAGAATTTTTTTTTTGTACTTTTGTATAGTTGATCTACAGACTACTCAAAGTACCCCTTATTATGTTATTTGAATTATAAAGTTAAAACAAAACAACAGACTTTTATAATTTTATTCTTTCTATATAAAAAAGTTTCCGGTTAAAAATTTCGATTAAATCTTTAAATATTTCAGGAAATGCCAAATGCTTTGTGAATCATGGAAAATCCGATACATGTATCTATTTGCATAATCAAGTAATTAATATTTTATAGATTAAAGCAAGTTTATATAGCAAATAGAAACTCCTTATAACCACAAAATAAATTTTAAATAATTGCCTTTTTATTCAATCTTGAATTGAATTTGGCTGATAATTCTAATCTAATCTAATATTCATCTTAATTAAATATTTAATTTTAAAATTCTGAAGAAATGTTGCAATAACTACGTAATACGCGAAATGATTACACGGCTGCTTTAAGTCGGTACACTTAAATAAATAAGTTTCATTTGTGAGAATCACTCAACATTTTATTTGTAAATTGTTTAATTATACTCAGATTAATAAAAAAAAACATTACCACTGAACACCTCTTTAGACGTTTAATACATGTACATGACGTTCAATTTCACACTTGTATTGTTTAAATTTGGGCGTAACAATTTAATTTTTATTTTATTATATACTCAAATGTGTAAAAGATAAAGAAAAGTAAAATTAAAAGAAAAACTCCAAAAATTACACTTTAAAAACACCTCTATATAGTTTAGAATAAACATATATGTTATATAACTAAAAGGTTATCAAATAAATGAAACTAATCTTATATTACGTTATAACTGATACATACTTTTGTATATATTTTGTATATAATAAATAAAAATATATAATGTAATTAAATAATTAAGATAATTTAATACTTAAACAAACTGTACAATTTAGTTTAAATGTTACTTATCTTAAAAGAATTTTAAGTTATAACAGATAAGTCAGATAATTTTTAACTACGTATATATGTATGACGTTTCGGAATTGTATTAACGTTTAAAACGTAGTAGAATCAATTATGATTAATATTTGGCAATTGAATAAATTATTAGATAATATTAATAATAATTTATCTAATCTAGTTAACACTTGTTTTTAAAAACAATCTTATTAATGAAAACTTTGTTAAAAACAAAATAACCTTTCTTATTTAAGGAAATAAAAAAAAACGCCTAAAAATATGCAATGTAAGATGCAATTAATATTTTGAACAGTCTCACAAAATTTATTCATTGGGGTCGCAATGGCGTCATATAATATAATAATATATAATTAAATAAATATAATAAATGTAATGGAGGTGGCAGTGTTGTATTTTTTTTTTTTAAATAAACTTTTATTTTGTTATAATCTTACATATGAGTATCTTAACCTACAAAACAAAGTTAACAAACAAGGTATAAATATTTGGATTTTTTTATTGTTAAATTTAATATACGAGTATAGTAAGTAAAATCATTTCTCTTTTAAAGTACAAAACTATTGTATTATAATCTTATTCATACATTGTAAAATTTTAAAAAATCAATGTTTAATAATTTTTTTTTTTTTTTATAAAACTTAACCTACACTTAAATTTATCTAAACTAACTTATTGACTATAAAATAGCACAAATGGTTTTAGAAATTATATTAAGATGTATTTAACCACCAATAATCTTTATTTATAACTTTATCTTTTTCTGATATAGACATTTCATATCTTAAATTATCTCCGTTAATATTGCCTGGGATATACTAAATTTTTTTGCATGTAGCCCGTCTACTATAATGAAAAAGTATAGGGACATGATCTTGGTTTTGAGTGTATCTATATTTGTCTAAGAAGATGAAGTGCTCAGGAGCTATAAAACTCGTGAGCAAGGTTTTCTTAATGTAATCCTCATTGTGGTAAAATATATGTGATATTAAACCATTTTCTGGAGTTTTTAACGCTCTATCATAATGACTTCTGATTAATTTTATCATAAGATTATATATTCTCATGATTTTGGCTTCCTTGTACAAATATTTATTAGAATAAAAATGCTTGAATTCGGACTTGGTGGTGTTAAATTGTGGGTAAGCTTTAATTTAATATAAAAATAAATTATCTTAAAAACAATGTTAAAAAACTTATTTAAGTTTTATTTACACAAAACATGTGCGTACATTTGAAATTTAATACTAAATATGTGTACAAATTTCATACTAATAATTAGTTACTATCGCAAGGATAGTTTTATAATTCAGATGTTGACACTTGAATATTGTCAATTTTTTACTTCTCAGATATGTTATTTAAGAAGTGTCAAAACGCCTTTTAAATTTTAGCTTATATTTTAAATTAATAGAAATAAACAATGAATTAAATTGCAATTAATAGATAGATATATCTAATATTAAAGATTTTTATCGAACATACGTACTAATTCAAAATAATATCAGAAAAAAAAAATGTTTATTGTTTATTTTTTAAAATATTAATACGTATAATATATAAAAGATATATATAGTATATATTAAATATATTGAGTTATACAATTTTAATAAATTAGCAAGAACTTATTTTATTTATATTATTCACTTCCTACTTTAACATTTAAATCATAACTTGTATATAAAATTCATTCAATAAATTTTTTCTAAACAAAAATATTATTAATAAAATTTGTATATATTTACGTAGGAATATTAATTTTATATTAATTTTTTATTTAAATTTTGTATGCTAATAACATTAACACTATAGTGACATATAAACTCACGTCTTTGTACTCGTTGTTTTCATTCAATATTTTTTAAAAAGTTTTGACTTGTGACATAATTTAAATATTCAAAAAACAAGCTTAAACTTTTTAACTAAAATTCGCAATAATTTATTTGTTGAGAAAATTTAAAATCAAATATTAAATTTTATGTTTTATTTTTTTTTTTTTTTTTAATCTAGCTTGAAACTTTAGGATGATTCAAAATAATCAATTCATTGGCTTGATATAATAACATGGTTTTTAAAAAATTTTAAACAAATAGAAGGTCATTAGGATGCATCTTAAAGATTGAAGTTGTGTTACAACATTCCTAAAAACTTGACAAAACCTAAAATCAAACATTTGTTTAAGTTGCAGTTGATAAAGCTTTAAAGGTTTTTTTTAAATTTTTCGACTATTTTTAATTAAAATTATATAACAAAGGATATTAAGTATCAATAAATGAGTTTTGCAGAAGAAATTTTTTGATTGATCCTTATAACTCACAGGAGATTTTCGTAAAATTTTCTATAAACTATTAAAATTAATTAAAGTTTAATCAGAAGTTTGTCTAAGCAATGTAATTAGTATTACAGGCATACATAGGAAGAGTCCAATAGTATAGCAGGAATAAACACTCTTAAAAACTTTACAAAAGCTACAAAATCAAACATTTGTTTAAGATGCAGTTGATAATATGTTAATAATGTCGATGTATTAATGTAATTACAATAAATAGAAAAAAGTTTTTTATAGGTAAGTGCTGTAATTTTTTTTTTTTACCTAGGTTGATGGAAAGCATCGAAATCCTTCCAGAATCACTGTATGGGATTTTTCTGGGTTGTGTTGGACTTTACCCAATTAAAATAAACCACCTTTTGTTTTAATACCAAACTTGGAATGGACCTTAAACACATATTTATTGTTGGTTTTTAAGGTTGGTATTAGGAAAATTAATTTGGGTTACAATTTGGGTGTAATGAGTTAAGTTGGATAGAGGGGAAGGAAGAAGTTTGATAGATACCATGAAGATGGATGAATTTAATTTAATTCTTTTTATTTCAACCAAACTATTTTTTGAAATTATTTATATACCTAGTCTTTATACTAAGTATATTGTAACCGAATTAGTTCAATTCAAAACGTCAGAGTGGATAGAGAACGTCAGACTGATTGTACGTAAATCACCAGCCATCAAAGTGTTAAGTTTCTTACAATCATTTTTTTTTTTTTAATTTTTTTTATGTTCTAAATATTTTAATATCCACTAAAATAAAAATAAAATTTAAATTTGATGAAACGCAATAATAACCTGCCTTTTTTTTAACTTCAGGTTCAATTGTTTTTTTTTTAAAGCTTTTTTTTTTTGTTTTTCTTGTTTTTTACTTGTTCCAAACCAAAATACAATAACAAAAAAAAATGACAAATACCGCACGAGATTTGACGTTATGCCTGCTATCTTTTAAGCGTGAACAAGTATACTGTACATTTTTTTGTTATTTTTTTTTTGTTTTTTTTTTGTTATTGTTTTTGTTTATGTTGAATTATTATTAATTTATGTTGTTTTTATTATTTCTGATAAGTCCTCCGAAAAAAACAAAAAAAATTTAGAAAATGTTAATTTTTTTATTATTTAATTTTTTGAACGATTGACGTCAATAAAATTTTATCTTCACGTGCTAATTCGTAAACATTAAGAAGATGACATTATAGATGCGTAACAAATTAAAAATAAAATTAAAAACAAATAAATAAAGACAAAATAAGTGATGAATTTAAAAATAACATTTTGGCGAAATTTGTTTTCAAAATTGTTTTTAACTTATGAATGGTAATATGAATTTATTTATAAAACTTTGTACAATTCATATAGTACAGTTATGGTCAATAAATGGCGAATAAAATTATTATGAAATTAATAACGCATCTGATCGTTGGTAAATGATAAACACAGCATAGATGTTAAAATTAAAGGTCATTAAATTGCAAGATTATGGGGGCTTCAATATACTTTCATATCATTTCCATCTGTACTGGTTTATGTTATAACAGTTAAGTTCAAGTTAAATTTAAGTTAAGTTTATTTTTCAATGAGATAATAATAACAGATGACGCATATATAGTGTCTGTGTTTTATAATCTAGAGCCGAATCAAGTTGATTGAGTTTCAAGAGTTCTTTTGAAACTTTGAAGTTCGAAGAATAATTTTAATGAAAACTTCTCAACAATCCGCCATCCGCCACCATCAGTTTTAGAACAAGTATTAAAAGATTGTTGAGGATTATATAAATGATTAGTGCGTTTTGACTATTTTGACTTAAAGTGGTAGAAACTATGGTGAGGATATAAAACTAATTGTGTTTATCAAATTTTTTTCCTTGACTGTATTTTAGTAAAATGAATAAAAAGCTAAATATTTCCTTTTTTATATCTGAAAGTAATGTAAAGCTGTGTATAATAGGATTTTGGAGGTACGAATAAATATTTCCTGTAAAAAATACCTCTAACTTTAGTTTTGATAGGAAAATTTTACAATGTTTTATTTAAAAATAACTTTTAAACATTTTAGCAATTTTTTTTTTTATTTAAATGTATTTTTCAAAGAAATAATGTTAATATTTTTCGAGTGTAATATAATAGCTCCATAATCAATTAAAACTCAATCCTGATAACGTTCTCCAAATTATATTTTTAGCAATTCTAAATAAAAAAAATGCAGGATTATATTTTCATAAAAATTTATAAAGAAAGTAAAGGTTTTCAATAAAAAAAAACAATTTCTAGGAATTCCTATAGTAACATAAGAGACATTGAATAAAATTTGGATTTTGCCAAATCCTGCATTAAATTTCAACTCTACTAATAACAAAATATATAAAATACTCAAATATATTCTGATTATAGTTTCAATTTAAATCTAAAGATTTAAAATAAATATATATCAAATCTCATATCAAATTTAAAATAAAATTATGTTCGATCCTATAATTTTCATAATAAAAACCTAACTAATTATTACTTGTATATAATAAACATATCACATTTAGTGATTAAATCCAAATTCCTAAAATGTAATATATGTATTTATTTAAGTTCTAAAATTAAATCTATTTATATTCTTGAATACATTTATTTTTTTTTTTTTTTTTTGTTAGTAAACATTAACTGAAAACAACCAGTTAAAATAATAACAATATCATATTTTTATTTAATATGTCTACTATACATTCTTTTCCAGTTAAAAAATTAAGACGAAACTAAAACCAGGTTTAAGAATAAAGAGTTTTCAGAAATAAACAAATTAAAATTTACAAATTTATTTATTTATAACAGCAGAAAACCGGTAATTTAGAAATTAAAAAACCAATTAAAACTAAAAAAATCTCAGTTTGCGAAATAATTTTAAATTAAATCTATATGATGGAAGCAGACAAAAAAAAATATTTTTGTACTGGATTGATGCTACAATTACTTTTAGGACGCAATTCATAATATATTTTTTAATAATAATAAATCTTAAGCTTTTATTTGGTCAAGTTGAAAACTAGTTACAAATATTTTGTTTTATCTATTATTTTTAACACGTTTTTAAAGAATTTTTTTTAAAAACATTTTAAAGTCTAGACAACATTAGGTTATAAAGTCAATAGTTCATTTTCTAATATTTTTGTTTCATGTTAAAGTTAAACTGAAATTTTGGGTGGCTTTCTAGGTAACATTATTTTATAAGGTAAAAAGTTTTTAGATATTAAAGTAATAAGTAATTATAATTACTAATTAGAACGATTAGAAAAAAAAATTTAAACAAATAAAAGTTGCCTATGAAATATATCCTATAAGTATGCAAAATTTGTAAAGTTTTATATTATTTATATTTTTCATTATTCTTCTGTCTAGGGCTTCGGTGGCGTAATAGTTTAAAAGCTATACGTTTTATAAACGATTCCAGTGTTAACTGAACGCTCACTCCACTTAACAATCGGCGAACCTTCTCGTCACAGACACTTCTTTATAGATAACTTTTAGGGACAAACGCCTGTTCCAAAGAAATCAAACAATAAACGCCCACTCTCAAAGTTTTGCAACAAGGAGTGTGACAAATGCTAATCTCTACACAGTTGAATTAGTAAGATGTTGAAACACGTCTTTTGAAAATTCGTTTGTTATGCGTACGTCGCTAATATGTAATCAGGTACAATATAAAGTATTTCCTAAAGTAGTTTTTTTCTATATGTACACAATCCGAAAGAGTTTAAGAAGAACATCATAATCCATCTTCGTGATATCTCCGATAATTTCCCTTTACCCAACTTAATCCATAATTCCCAACCCAATCTTAAATTTCATTTCCCAATTTCGATCCTAAAAATCAAATTTCATGTTTTGGTCCATTCTATGTTTCGGTTTTAACAAGGGTGGTAGTTTTACCAACACTACCCAGATGAACCCCATTTAGCTTTTATGGGTTGCTTTCGTTGCTTTCCATCAACCTTTGAGAAAAGAAAGAGAAAAAAAGTAGAAAAAAGTACATTGCAGATTCTGGCGTCGAATACATCAGATAGAAAATAAACCAATTCAATCCTAAAAATTGACCAAATGTGCTCGCTTAATTGGTCATAAGAACCAATATCTTTAAATTGTTTTCTGAAAAGTCGCTTATTCGTTGTCTGTGTGTACGCGGCCTTAAGATATGAAAATATCATCTCTATTATTTCATACAAAACATGATCAAATTATGGTCAAGGTTGTTTTTATTTTTTAAAAAATTCGCGAAAATTCATAAGTAAATATTTTTTGAAATCTAAATCTATAAGATAACAAATTTTCTAAATAATAGTTTTTATCAGAGAGCTTCAGTTTTTTTTTTTTATCTGAATTCCAAAATGTTTCCTTATTTCTTAAATTATTTATCTACATATTTATTTATTTTATTCTATTTCAAAAAAAAAATTAGAATATATATAGATGATTATATGCCTCTATATACAGAGGAATATACATAACACATAAACGATTACGAGTATATGTTTCAATGTTGTATTTCGTGACTTGAATAAAAAAATTATTCATATAAACAATAACCATAGAAACTTTTGTTATTATTATATTTGCAAAATACGAAGCTATTGTAGCAACATTCCTATTAATCGGTATAAAATTTTATTTAATAATAGTATATAAATTTTTATTAAGCATCATGCATATTAAAAAGAAAATGAATGAATTATAAAAAAAAAACACTTTCTCAGACTCATTTTGTATAAGATTCACTTTTTAATAACTGATTAGAATATATATATACATTATGAATCATATATATATAGAAAAAAATAATTGTTGACATTTTAATTGAATTTATCAGTGAGAGTAAAATGTTTACAATAAATTTAATCATATGATTAAAAAACCGCATCAATTAAGTTTAATCGGAAAATATTTCTGCTTTTTCCAGACAGACATTGGCTAGAAACAAAACAATTGAATATGTTATCTATCTATTATTCATCATAATTTTTATGTAAAAAAGTTTTTAATATATAGTTTGATTACATACATTGTATTAAATCTAAACTTAGGTTCTGTGACATGGCTTAATCATTGGCTTGAAGATCTTTATGATCCGTCAATTACATGGTCTTATACTATCCCAAACAAGCAACATAAGCACATCAGCTTAATCATTTCAGATGTATCAGAATCTAACAGCAAAACCTCCGTAAAATACCATAAAATTTTTGAAGATGTATCTACATTCATCGACCTACAGGAAATTATCTACTAGGTGGCACAGTGGTTAGAGAGACGCCCTTGTCCCATTTCTATGAAAAACTTATCTGATTTTCGACTCAACTCAGCTACCACTCACCATTGGGTTAACATAACCCAAAAAATCTTTAATAAAAAATGTCAACAAATACCAAATGTTAACAAATTATATAATTGAATATTATAACTCACAGATACAGAATACTCTATAACTCAAATATAAAATTAATTACTAATATATAAAAAATAGTAAAAAATAGAATCATATTAAAAATCTAAGACATACATGTTATAAGGCCTAGTACTATATTCTCATGTTTAAATTGTATACGGAATTCATTAAGATCAATTCTAATAACACGAATATAAGACGACTTCCTCATCCAACTTTTACTTATATAGACCGGCTTATTAGCCTAACATTTGAACAGTTAGCATTTAAAAAAATTTAATTTCTATTAAATAAGTTGCAGATATTATTTATAGAAAACATTAAGTTCAACTATAATAGTTGCAACATAAAGATCTCTAAGCGTTCAATAATCTCGATTTAGTAAATCGCTTTTATAAAAGATCTCGTTCTTAAGGATTTTATTTATTAATAAAATCCATATATTGAATTGTCAAATGTCATTGATTGATTGGTTAAATATCGAGTTAATTTGCCAAAATATCTCATCAGAATTATCAACCTTTTTCAGAATATAAAAAAAAGAGATTTACTAAAACGAGATTTCGACTCAAACCTGAAGATCAACTGGAAGATCTCCAACCCGAGATTTCGACTCCAACGCATGACAAGGTATACAAAGTTAATATTCAAGAAATGAACAAAATCAAATCAATTATATTATATGCAAGGTTAGAAATTATTAAATTTATTAATAAAATCCATATATTGAATTGTCAAATGTCATTGATTGATTGGTTAAATATCGAGTTAATTTGCCAAAACATCGTCGACAACCAAGTTAGAATAGAACACATAAGGAAAACAAATTATTGGAAAATCGCGTACAATAGGGCAGAATCATAGAAACTTTTCAAAACTTAAGTAGTTAACCACCAACAACACAATTATAGATTTAAGTACTTTATGGAATTTCAATACACCTTAAGGGAGTAAAAAATTAAAATAAAAATGTTAAGTACTTTAAAATTAATTGAAAATTTATCAATTATTCTGAAATCCATAACTAATTTATAATAATATTAATTATTTTAGTCACAGATAATTAATTAATTATTACTTTAATATTTTTTTTATAGAATTTCAATATTAAATAATATAAAATTTCAGATACTTCCAATCAAAATTGAATTCAACCTTATCAAGAACAAGAATACTGAATATTTTTGAATTTATACACAATTAATAGTTTTTCAATATTTTTAATACAACTTTTTTTTTTATCTTAATAATTAACTAGTTTATTTTGATTAGACTTTTAAAATAAAAACAAAAAACCAATAAAATTAAAAAATAAGTACGTACCATAATTCAAGTTAGTCAAGTATTTAACTGAATGACGTCAAATAATTGACAAACTGATATTTAAGATTTTAAACGAATATAAAAGTAAATATTTTAGATAATAAATTTTTTTTTTTAAAAAGTAAATTAAGTTAAGGGTAAAATAAAAAAAAAAATATTTAACTTAAAACAGATTCAAACATAATTGCAATAATAAAACACTTAAGTAAGTCTGCATTTAATCGTAAAGTAATAAATATTATGACAAATTGTTTTCTTAATAATAAAAACAAACGCCATTTTGAAAATGCATGCAAAAATATTTTTATATTAGACTGACAGATTTTTTATTTATGTTAATTTTATACATAAAAGTCTGCCTCACAAAAATTTATATATGGTATTTGATTTTTTGCATTCTTTGTTTCGTTGTTAAATTTTAATTTTCGAATATAAAAATAGAAATTTTATTACTTATAAGATAAAAGTTTTTATTTTTCATTTTAATAAATTGATTGAGGTAAAAAAGATGGCTTAATATTAATCAGTAGTCTATATGAATCAATAGTCTTTATCATTTAGTAAACGAAGTAGTCAGAAAGAAGTCAATTTAAGTCGAGTTTCTAATTCAACCCCTAATGGATAAATTATGTCCTTTTCTATCCCATTCCTATCTATTCTCCACATCCACATCCATTATACTATGCAAACATTTATTTTATGTGTATAACTAATTTGCAATATTACTGTTTAACACAAAGTGAAACATGTTTAAAAATATGGCTGTTCATATTACCAAACTTTTTTAACTTTGACAGCTATCAAAATTAAAAATATGTGATAGAAAAAAATTATTAAGTTTTAATAATTCCAAAATCTAGTTGATTACCATGGTGAATTTAAATAATAAAAATGGCGAATTTTTAATTTTTTTTTTATGTTTTATATTTTTCAGCCACCCTTAATTTTTACAAATGAATTTAATTTGTATTTTCTCTCTTGTGAAAAATTAATTTTAAATAATCAATACAAAAAAATCGAAAATGCATGGACGAACGACGTGATTTTGAATTGATTTTCAAAAAAATCCAGTATAGGGCGGATTTTCTTTGACACAAAAATTTTTTAAAAAAAATTACAGGAATGAAAAAAAAAAATACAAGATTAAAAATCAATTAGACTCTTCTTCAAAATCTTCAGGATTTCTGAAAATCAAGGGCTTAATGACCATTCTAGAACGCTTAATTGTAAAAATTTCTATTACTGAAGAATACTATAAAAAAAATTGAAGATCAGCAGATATTCAATTGATTTTAATTTAAAAAAAAAATTATTACTTTTCAAAAAAAACAATGACGGATTATTCAAGGGTTACAAAAATGCTAAAAATTTAGATTATACAAAAAAAATAAAATCGATTATGTCAAAAATAAAAAATTACACAACCTTGAAAAAAAAAAAAACTTGTCCAAGAGTTTAACACGTTTCAAAGTAGTTCAAAAATGTTATACTATACTTTGTCATAAAACAAAATCCCGTTAAACACCCTTTAAACAGATTTATAGTTATTAATAATTATTCATTTATTTATGTACAGTCTTCTACCATACATAAGGTGATAAATGAGTGAATCTGGTGTTTTTCCTTTTCAGGTTTGGCAGTTAAATTTATTTTATATTATAATACAAACTACTACGATATCAATTATAAATTATATTTTTTATACCCGTGCATACATATATGAACATCGGGTATATTAAAATTACTACTCCTCTCCATTAGTGTCATCGATCTAGCTATGTGTGTCCGTCCGTCAGCACGATAACTCAAAAACTATAAGAGCTAGAGTTCTGAAACTTTCACAAAGTAATTTTTAGATAATTTGTAGGTTCCCTATTGTTTTTGGTTAAAATCGGACAAAGGCTTCGGGTAGTTGCCATACAAATTTTTCGAAATTATATGAATATTTTCAAAATTAATAACTAAATAGAAACCAAATATAAAAACAAACAAAATGTAGTTAAATTTTTAATCGATTCATGGTGGTTAGGACATGTTATTTGTAGCCAAAATGTCTCGGTTCGAATTCAAGCTAAGGAAAAATTTTTTTTTTTTTTTAAATTCATTTTTTGTTATCTATTTTCTTTTTAATAAAATATATGTATTTATTTTATGTATGAAAAATTTTATTTTATAGAAAATTTGACGGAAAACTCTCATTTATATTAAAAATTATTAATTTTTTTTAATACATTTTTAAAAAAATTCAAAACAGTTATTCAAAACAAACAATTGATACCATGGCAACTATAATAATTTAAAAAAAAAATTCAGATGAACAAAAATTCGATGGCTTAATGGTTAGGACGTCGACTTTTTAATTGAAAAGTGTGGGTTCGAATCTCGTTCAGGGCATATTTTTTTTTTAAATTCATCTTTTTTTTTAATTCATTTTTTTTTTTTATTAATTTTTTTTGTAATTAAATATAAAAAAACAAATATTTTGAATTTTCTGTCAAACAGTTCAATTGCAATATATGAAATTCTTATTTATTTAATACACGCACGGGTATCTAAAAGTTGACAAGGGCAACTATAATCTTCCTCGTTTTTATTAGATATGATCTGACCAGGATTTGAATTAGACACTTTAAGCAATAAACTATCAGTCATATTTGATATTAAAATATTATAAGTTTTTACTATTAAGAGGGTTCTTTATATTAATAATTAACCAACAATACTTAAAAAAATTATTTAGAATTTTGACAACTGCCATCACATTGACATACTACTGATTGATTTTAAACGCAGTGTTACCGTTTTCTGCAGAAGAAACATTTATTTATTTCAAAATAATAAATAAATAATAATTATTATTTAAGCTATTTTAATTGATTAAACCACCAATTTAAAAAAACAAATTATCTCTAAACATATATATTTAAATATTAATTAATTAATTTAATTTTTATTAAAATTTAAAATTATTTTATTTTTTATTACGATTCTTACCAAAATTTCTGCATTGAAAATTAAAATGATTACTATTGTCTCTACTAATTGGAACACGATAAGAGTGCCCAGATTCATGTTGTTTATATTGATTATAAGTAAATCTCATTTTTCACTCTTATAATATTATAATATATTTTTAATTTTTTTTGTTTATTTTTTTTTTTTTTTTTTTTTTATTGATAAAGCCACACTTCTTTTGTATGATACATACAATTAATTTATATATATATATATAACAGTAAAATAAATATAAAAAAAAAAAATGGCGACGACAGAACACAAATTCAAAAAAAAACTTTTAAAAAGTATCAATTAATCTATAAAAATGTGTATACTTATATGTGTATGTTTATATTACGTTTGAAAAATAACAAAATGTTTATATTAAATTACAAAAAAAAAAAAAATAAATAATATTAATAATATTTAATTTATTTATCACTTTTAAATTCTTCTTTTTTTTTTTTTATAGTTTTTAATAAAATATTAAAAAAAAAAAATAAAATAAAGTTTTTTGAATCTTATCAATTAAAAAAAAAAAAACTGTTTGTATATTTTTTTTTTAAAAATAAACAATAACAAAATATTTATATATATACTTATGTATATGTGTATATAGTTTATATTATATTAATTTAAAATCTATTTTATATTATTTTTATTAATTCTAATTTTTTTTTTTACTCCTATTTTTATTATTTGCATTTATTTCAGCTCTCATGCATTTTAAGCGTGCGTATGTTCAAAGTACAAAAAAGTTTTAGTTCAATTTCCCTTTCAACTTAAACTTAAATTATATTAAAAAAAAAAATAAATAAAAATCAGAAAAAATATATAAATTATGTATAAATATATATATATTGTCTGTATGTAATATAGAAATAAATAAATAAAATTATCTTTTAAGAGCATTGCACTTACTGATCATTTCAATAACAACAATGTATGAAATATATATATGTATGTATATATAGTGTAATGTAAAATAAAATATCTTTTAATAAAAGATGGGAGAACAAAACTTTAGAATACTTAAGAATAATAAAAAAAAAATAAAACAAATTTTAAAACAAATTTTTGTTTTTACAAAAAAAAAAAAAAATATAAATTATTAATATAGGTCGAGGCACTTATTGCAATAACATATACTGAATGCTTACAGCTTACTTTATATACAATACAATACATACTGATACTTATTGCTTTTTTTAATAAACTTGACTTTGGATTGGAATTTTTTTGTTGGTTTGCTAAACTTAAATTTGGAATCAGAATTTTGATTTTTTAGGGGATGATTGAAATTTAATTCTTAAATATCAATTAAATCATATATAGCTGCAATTTTTACTTAAAGGCAAAGTAATTTCACTTTAAGTGCAATTATTTTCAATTTAAATACAGATATTTTCATGTTAAATTCAAATTTTTTCTTTTTAAGTGGAAGATTTCTTATAAATTTGATCAATACATTCTTAATAAATAATTTGTTTAAATCAGCGAGTCCTCGAAGAATTTATTTTTTAAAGTTAAATTTTGGATCAGAATTTTGATTTTTATGTAATGATTAAAATTCATCTTGGAAATACGGGTTTCATATATTAAATATCAATTAAATCAAACATAGCTGCAATTTTTACTTATAGACATAAAATTTTCACTTTAAGTGCAAGATCAAAACGTTCTGAAATGCAGATTTTTACATTTTTAAAGTTATTTTTATTTGAATATAATTTGTTTAAATCAGCGCGCCCTCGAAGAATTTATTTGTTAAACTTAAATTTTGATTTTGATTTGATTAGGTGATTATTAAAAATTTATTCTGGAAAAAAGGCTTTAATATCTTAAATATCAAATAAATCAAATATAGCTCCAATTTTTACTTAAAAGCATGGTATTTTCACTTAAAGGCAAAGTAATTTGACTTTAAGTGCAATTGTTTTCAATTTAAATACAGGTACTTTCATTTTAAATTCAAATTTTTTTTTTTTGCAAGTGCAAAAATTCTTTTAAATTCGATCAACGTTCTGAAATACACATTTTTACATTTTTACAGTTATTTTTATTTGAATAAAATTGTTTAAATAAGCGCGCCCTCGAAGAATTTAATTCTTAAACTAACATTTTGAATCAATTTTGATTTTTAAGTTATGATTAAAATTTATTTTGAAAATAAGGCTTTATATCTTAAATATCTATCCATTTCATCAAATAAAACTGCAATTTTAGTTAAAGACATAGTATTTTAACTTTAAGTGCAATTATTTTTAATTGAAATAAAGATACTTTCATATTACATTCAAATTTTTTCTTTTTAAGTGAAAGATTTCTTATAAATTTGATCAATTGTTCTGAAATACAGATTTTTACATTTTTACAGTTATTTTTATTTGAATAAAGTTTGTTTAAATCAGCGCGCCCTCGAAGAAGTGAGAAGGCCACCCATACGTTAAAAAATTGTATAATTTTGTTTTTATTATAAATTTATTTAACAGCAAACAACTAAAAATTAAAATTACATTTTATAAGATTTAAAAATTAAATTTAATAAGACAAATTTAAAAAAAATGTATATAATGTAGATAGTATTTTTAACTTTAATCGGACATTCAACTTTCACTTATGCAAAACCATTTTTTGATATGTGATTCTATATGTTCCTTTTGTTGCACACTTTAAAAAAATAATTTCAGAATTTCGATAATTTCGTAATTCGCAAAAATCTAAATAATATGTTTAACTTGATTTAATATAACGGATTTTTTTTTTTTAGAATGTTATAACTTTAAATTGAAAGAAAACACATTAAATCAAGATTGAAGCCAATTTTTTTTATTTAATTTCAGTAAATATTGACGAATTATCATTAAAAAAACTGACGCCGCAACAATGTTTACAAATTGTTAAAATTTATTTTCAAAACCAGTTTTATACTCGATTTTTTCAACTATATTCAAATTTTTTTGTCAATTCTATTCGATTTTATTGAAAAATTTTATTTAATAATGAAACTAATTTTTGGTTGAACGGCTTCGAAATCAAGCAAAATTGACGTATATGAAGCGAAAATAATCGTCAAGAAATTCTGAAAGTTTCATTGCATCTAAAATGCACCCTGGAGTGTGGTTTATGCGCTGGAGTTATGCATGGACCGATGAAGCCCATATTTTTTCAAAAACTATATTGGAGTTAAAGTTACAGTGAATGGTGATCATTACAGATTGATGATCCATGATTTTTTGTTTCAAAATTTTAATGGTATCGACACGGAAGTGTTTTTCATCCAACAAGATGGTGAAACACCTCAAACTTCTACCACAAGAATAGATTTATTGAAAGATAGATTTGGTGATAACATTATTTTCGAGAAATAGTCTAACTAATTGATCTCCAAGATCTTGCGACACAACAACACTGGATTATTTTCTTTAGGGTTATGTGAAGTCATTGGTTTATGTTGATAAACCAGAAACAATGGACATTCTGGAAATCCAAAAATCATATTTTGAACGGTATAGGTGTTAAAAGTATCTTTTGCTAAATTTTTGATTATAAATAACAAATTAAAAATAAAATAAAAATTAAAAAAACAAAATCTAATGTGTAATAAACGATTCTGTATTAAAAATAGAAAGCTGAAACTATTTTAAAAATAAACTTTGTGAATAAAATTTGATCCAATTATTTTGAATCATTAGTGAATTTCAATAAATATAATAGAAAAATAAGTATTCATATGCTAATATATAACACGCGCAATACTAACATACTTATTCTAAAAAAATAGAACGTTAAGTTCTTTTTTTGTGTTTTGTTTGATATTTTTTTATACTTAGTTAAAAAAAAAATTATCTTAATTTTTTATAATATTTTATTGTTAATTAAAAAACCTAGACATAAATTAAAATTATTTTAAATAAATTTATAAGTGACTTTAAAAATTTTTTTAATTTTTGAAAGAAAGATTAAAATGATTGTAAAGCCTGTTATACAACAATAATGCATCACGTGATTATTCATCGAGGCCTTCTCAAAGCAAAGTACTGTACTTTGACAGATGAAAAATAAAATTGCATACCTTACGGCGCAATTAAAATGAAACGGTTCTAATAATTTGTTTTGTCAATTAAAACGGTACTTTAACAAAATTTAATATTAAAAATTAAAAATAAATTAAATAAAAAAAATAAATTAAATATTTTTATTAGAACATTAATATTAAATTTAACATTTTCTCATATAAAATAATGTTTGTTCTATTTAAATCGTCAATTTTAATAAAATGTCAAATGTTGACTTCAAAAAAAAACAAATTAAATAAATTTATACAAAAAAGTTAAAAATTAATACACAAACATTTTCTTATGAATTACCTACTCTTTTTTTTATATTTATTCAGTAGCCAGTTTTTTTAAAAAACTGCTAAATTTTATTTTCTAACGAATTTCAGAATTAAATAAATATCGGCGTATAAATTTTTTTTTAACGCTTCTTTACTGAATTATAATAAAAAAAACTTTATTGAAGTGTTTTTTATTTTTAATTTATTTATTTATTTCTTTTATTAATAAAAATTAGAAATTAATGTAAGGAAAACAGCTTTCAGTTTTTTGTATACATTTGATAATCAAAACATAAACAAAATCTAGTAAAAACATATGTTCAATACTTGTATGTTAATACACAAGGAAAATACTGTGTCTTAAAAACAAAATAAAAATATTTAATAAGTACATTTGATTCATTTATTCTGCAAGAATCAAACAAAATCTATTTTTAGATAAAATAATTGCAACTGTCAAAATTTAGGAAATTATTCAGAAAACTTAAGAAAACTTCGAATAGTATAGTATGTAAAGGTATTTCAGGACGACATCGCACTTCGCAAAAAAATTGTCTGTCAAAATTTTTAATTTCATTAGAAAACCACACTAATTAGTTTCACTTCCGATTCCGATTAACTTTTAATATTGATTGAATATTATTAAAGTATGAATATTGATTTTTCGAAATATATATGAGCGTGTGTGTATATAATATTATTGCAAAAAGGGTAAATAAATACTTTTATTTATTAAGTAAACAAAATCTTTTCTAAATAGTAAATGTTCACAAATACATACAAAACCTGGAACATCTTTTATTTTTCTCAAAAATATTTCATACTAAAAAAGTTTATATGAATTATGCCCTCTTTTTATTATACAGGTACATTTTGCAGATAAATGATTAAAGATCTAAAAATTTCTAAAATTTATTCAATGTTGCCATAACATTCCTACATATAACTATATAATGCTAAAAAAAACAATACTATTCTGGTGCTGTCAAAACAAAACTGACATTAAAATTGAATAAAAATATGCATTAATTGATTAAAGTTATTCTACTTCTAAAAATTTATTAAATGTCATAAATTTTTATTCGGAAAATATTAAAGAGCGTAAAATAATGCGAAAAATAGTATATTGGGAAGGTAAAAACTGTGTATATGGCTAGTATCAAATGCTAGTGCGATAGGTCCGGAAATAGGGATTTTTAAAGTTATTAAAGTAAGAATTTTTAATCATAAGTAAATTAAAACTCATCAAAATTTTTTATTGCAATAAAAAGAACTTGTTTAAGTTTTCTTAAAAAATTAAAAAATATTTAGTGAAAAAACACTACATATATACACATATATAACTTAGATTTTTAATGAAATGAATAATAAAATGAAATGATCTTGTAATTATATTAAAACTTTGTAAAATTAGAATAAAAACAAAAATATATTTTGAAAATGTAATAAATAATAATTAAAAGAATATTCGTTTCAAAATTGATGTGAAATTAATTTTTATCTTGTTTTATATTTTAAATCGATGTTAAAAAGTTTATTTGACACTCGGATGCGGTTATTGTTATGATTTAAAAGGGTGATATTATTACTATAAACTGTACGATTTGATTGCCCTTGAGTTTCATTAAATTTTCAATTGAAAAAATATTTTTCTCAACAAAATCACCTTGGTGATTGAATATGATTTAAATATAAAATTATATATAACAAACAAAATATGTAATATATTAAAATACGTAATATGTAATATATTAAAATATGTAACACGAAAGTATTGAAAGTGAGATGCACAACCGATCGCAAGGCCTAGTTGGTAAAATTGTACATGCTATCCTCAATATGTATAAACAACAATATTATTAGCATGTGAACTTAAACGAAGTTAATACTAATATATATATACATCATTTTCAGTTCATATAAGATTTTAATAATCCACCCCATATATTACGATTTAGAAAAATTAAAATAATTATAATTCAATTTTTCAATAAATTATTAAAATGTTTTACATTTTCTTTTTATTTTAAATATTTTTCAAAACACTTGTTTAACATATGAATGTTTTAAATAAAAAATTTTTTTTCTATTTAAATTTTATATACTTTATTAAAATGTACAGTTCCTGTTTATAGTTTTCAAAACAGTTTCCACACTAAAAGAACAAAGTCTTTCAAGGTACAAAACTTCTGTTTTTTTTTTATTATTAAATTTCATAATTAATCCAATATTAAATCAAAAAAGACTGTATAATGTATATATAAATTATAAATATAAGAAAGCTATTGTTTATTTTATCTTGATAGAAACAAATATATTATAATTATTATTTATTTGTTTAATTTTGAATACTTAAATATTTGTTTTTTGTATGGGTATCATATAATATGTTTATAAACATATGTTTTAATGAGGTATATATAAATATTTATTTATATATGAATATTAATTTATTTTAATTTTATATACATATATATGCGCCACCCAACGGCCATATCGTAACTGTAAACTTTGATAACAAATTGAATTCATGGACAATGACCATACCGTTCTATAAAAAACCCTTATATTCTAATATCATATACGAGTGAAAGACAATATATATTTGCTTTTATTCGGCATTTAATTTCTTAATTACTCCTAACCTTAAATTTGAAAAAATCACAATTTAATATGACAAATTTGAGAAAATCTTAATTTAATGCAAAAAAATCTCAATTTCATATGAAAAAGTATGAGTAAATCTCAATTTAATATGAAAGAATTCGAGAAAGTCTCAATTTAATGCGAAAAAATCTCAATTTAATTAAATTTGAGAAAATCTTGAAAGAATTTGAGAAAATCTCAATTTAATATGAAAAAATATTAATTAAGTGCAATATATAATATCTAACTAAATTTAAATTAATAAAACTTACAAATTTTAGTCTTTATCACTTTTTACTTATATAGTAATTGTTATTTTAATATTAATTTTAACTTATTTCTATATAATTAATATTAATTTCTTTTGATCAATAACTTAAAAATGTATAATTAATAACAATTTAATAAAATTTTATTTAATATTTATATTAAAGCTTTGAGAAATTTTTATATTTATAAATAATTAAATTTCTTATAAATGGATTTTGGGCCAATTTAAGAAATTTTTTTGAGTCTTTTTTTTTTCAGAAAATTAAAACAATTTCTTTTTTCTTCTTTTTGGCATAAAAATCCGTACAAATTCACGACTATCCTCCATTCACAAATATATTGTTAAACTAAAATTATGTTTATGAATTCAATGTTTATTTTATCTTGTTGGGAAAACACTTTTTTTTTTATATATCAAAAGTTTATAAAATTTAAAATTTATTGATTAAGTTTATTTATATTTATTAATATTTTAATTATAATTTTTAATAAATAGTTTAACACAAAAGTGGTAGGTAGTCTATTTATAATTAAAGTTTTAAGTCTTTTTCAAAAAAACTAGAATTAAAAAATAAGAGATTTATTATATTGATTTCTTATTTAAAAAACTTGCTTTTTTAATTTTTTTTAAATTAATAAAAAATAATAACCAGAAAATTATTAATAAATTAAAATTATATCAGCGAATTTATTTTATTATTTTAAGATTGTAAGTATTAATTAATTTATTTTAATTATATTTATTTTATTAAAGTAAATCTATTTATTTAATTTTAGATAGAATATTAAATATCTTTAAATCTATTTATTTAAATTGATATAAATAGTTTACAATATTAATTATAACGGTAATATTCGGTGAATTTAAGTATACAAAAGTTGCGAAATATTGTTCCTAAATTTACTCAAATAAATAAAAAAAATTTTCATATATCTTATCTTATATCTTATCATGTATCTTAAGATAAATAAAACTAAAGTTCATATTTTAACTAAAATGGTGAGATATCCTATATACATATTTTAATTTTCAAGAGTATTTTTCAGATGTAAAAATCTAAAGTTAATTAATAATTAAATAATCTAAGTTAAAGTTAAAAATAGTGTTTATAAACATTTCTAGAGCAAAATAAAACATATTCGATATAATAGATATTAAATAAATTAAAATTTTGTACTTCTAATAGTTCTAATAGACAAATTGTATTTAATACTGTTTAAATTGCGCCAAAAATAAAATAAACTAAGTATGTATGTCAGTAAGGTTTTTTTTTAAATAATGTTTTAAAAAAGTAATAGATTAAAACAAATGTGAATCTATGATAACCTTTGAATTTTTTATTGTTTTAAATTATAACTATACTTAATAAAAATTAATCACTAACTAATCAGTATATATTTATAATAACTATTAAGAAATTTTTTTTTTTTTTTGTTTTTAATATAATCAGGTAAGTGAAGCTCATCAATTTGTTTCCTTTAAAAAAAAAAAACAACATCTTTAAAACCAAAATAATGATAAGAAATATGACATAGTTAAGTTCATAAAATAGTAGTTATAATGAAATTAGAAAAAAACGAGGAAGAGTGTGGTAGAGTAGACTGTGTCAACTCTGGGATACCCGCATGACCGTAACATATACATTATATCAATTTAAAATACTCAGCTTTATTAGGTGTAGAGTAATGCTTATATAAAAGAAGGAGTTGTATGACAGCTACTCGAACCCTTTGCAGTAGACCAACCAAATTTTGCTGTAACTTTGGCCGTTACACTAAACTATTTTTGGCAAAATTTCAGACACCCAGCTTCATTTGCTGTAGTGTAATCCTCATATAAAAGAAGGAGTTGTATGGAAGCTACTCAAACCCTCAGCGGTAGACCAACCAAACTTTGCAGTAACTTTGGCCATTACACTAAACAATTTTTTGCAAAATTTCAGACACCCAGCTTCATCAAGTGTAGTGTAAAGCTCATATAAAAGAAAGAGTTGTATGGCAGCTTCTCGAACCCTCTGTAGTAGACCAACCAAGTTTTGCAGAAACTTTGGCCATAAAGTTAAATTACATTTGGCAAAATTTCAGACACGCAGCTGCAATAGGTACAGAGAAATACTCATATATAAATAGAAGTTGTATGGCAGCTACCCGAACCCATGGACCAAAATGGCTGGATTTAAATAGCGATTCCGGTTTTTGCATAAAAACGAATTTGTGAAAATTTCATAATCCTACCTCCTTTATTTTTTGAGTTATCGTGATGACGGGCGAGCGGACGGACATACATCGCTAAATCGATTTATTTTTCGATTCTGATCCGATCCATACACTTGAGTCTATATCTACCCCCCCTCCTTCTCTGCGTCACAAAAGTAATGGCAAATTTATTATACCCTTTGACTATATAGTCATACGGGTATAAAAATCTAAAAAGAGTTAAAACACATTAAAAAACAATAAAAATGTCTAGAGGTAAAATAATCAGAAAAATTTTATTCAACAGAATATTAAAGTGTTATAAAATTTTAGAAACTTTGAATTTGGATTTTAAATCATAAATAAATTATAGATTGTGTCATATATTGTATCATGGAACAAATATTAATAATAATAAAGCATATATAGGTTTAGAACTATAAAACAAAAAATAAACAAAATAAATTAAGAACTAAAATCCCAGATTTTTATTAAAAACTTTAACTAAATAATATATTAATTAACTTTCTCAGACTCAGATTTCAGCTTATTAATTTTTTTATACTCCTAATTAATAAACTCATAAGCACTTCTACAGTCTACACCAATTTCAATTTTGACATTTCTACTAACATCAATTCTGATTTAACTTTGATCTTAAGTAGATTAAAATGAACAAATATATATTCCCAGATAATTAAATATATAATTATATTTTAAATACATAAAAAGTTTCATTACAAGTGTTGTGTTTCTATTTTTACATAATTTATGTACTTAAGTAGTTCTATACTAGTATTGCGTACTTTCACACTAAATTCTGACACAAATAATGTAGCACATGTATCATTTATAACTATTTTTCTACCACAAATATTGCGTATTTAGCTGAAGCTGAATTGTTCTTAACTCATAATTCAAGTCTAGTATAATTCAAGCCTAGTACAATCCTAGGTATATGCAATCATATAAATAATACGCAAGCGTTAGCGAGAACTTGACAACATGTATATTTCATAAATATTTCAAATCTCAACTTATTATAAATACTTCACACACTAAACAATACTCATCGCATTCATAGTACAGAATTGCGATTTACGAATGTTTATTTTTGAAAATTTTGGAAATACAAGAACAAAGGTAAATGGAAATTGTTTTCTTGTTATTTATTTACCGAAACTCGAATATTAAACATTGCTTTGATTTTTTTTATGAATATTTTTTGCATTAAAAAAGTTTTCAAATTTATTTACAGACAAAAACAGAAAAATACTACTTAAAATTAAAAATACTACTATAAACCGATCAAAAATTCAAATAACTAAATGACAAGTAAGTAAATAAGGGCATTCGGCTATCCGTAATAGTACTCTACAAAATAGATAGAATTTGGGTAAGAAATGGATAATATTGAATATTAAAAATTTAGCTGGTATTTCACAATTATTAAAAGCTAGTTAGTTATTCATTCGAAAATAATTTATTAAAAATCAATAATTTAAAATAATGGATTTTTTTTCCTTTTTTTTTAATTTTAAAAATTAATATTTATACAAAACGTAATTTAAAATAGTCAGAGTATTAACAAAATTATCTGAAGTAACTCAGTATTGCAAAGTATTTAAAAATGACAGCATAAATGCAAGAAGAGATAAAATATAGAGGTCTTACTAGTATAAATGTACTACAATATAAGCTATATCTGTCAATGTATAGAAATGT
This sequence comes from Dolichopus griseipennis, assembly GCA_963082915.1. Lineage (NCBI taxonomy): Eukaryota > Metazoa > Arthropoda > Insecta > Diptera > Dolichopodidae > Dolichopus > Dolichopus griseipennis. The sequence goes on from OY720441.1 coordinate 330,163,173, forward strand.
CAAATAATTTAAGACAAAGGGCCTTACCTAAATGACGACGTACGGCGTATATTTTCTGTCAAAATAATTTTAAATACAATACAACGCTATATTTATATGAAATCAATATTCAAAATAGATTTTTTGACAAATTAAAAATGGTACGCGTGTATCGATTTCGGGATACGTCGACTTGTCGATGTACGGCGTATTGTACGTCATACGTCGTACGCTTTTGATTAGGTAAGGCCCAAAATACAATCGAATTATTAGAAAATTTACTTAAATAATTAAATGTATATTAAATACACTATAATTGTAGAATCAATTTGCCAACTATAGTAATTCTTGAAATTTAAATAATTAATGTAGTTACGATTACACATTCCATACATTATAATTTTATAAAATCACACTAAAAGTAGTATTTTATAAAATAATTTCATAAAACATGTATTTAAATTTGATTAATATTTAATATAAAATTATTTAATTACATATATTTGGTAAAAAAAAAAAACTTTTTAATATATTGAAATCAATAACGAATTTTAATATTTTTTTAAAATATGAATTAAAATTATCTTCAAAACTAGTTTTATTAACCTGAATAAATCACAGACAGATTAATCAATAAAAATAAATTTAATTATATTTTTAGATTGTATACATAAAATGTGATTTTAAATAAGTATATATGTCTGTAATTGTATATTATTTATAGAATATATAATATACTTTTTTATCAAAACTATAGTACCAAAGTATAGTATGTTTGATCATCTTTTAGTATTTATGTAAGTTATAATCAATAGTTTAAATATGAAATTATTTGTGGTAAATATGAAGAAATAAATATTCTATAAAGAACTTTAATGTTTCATTATATCTCTCTTTCTCTTTTCATTTCATTAGAGTCCAAATCTTATTAAGTTTTTATTAATTAATACTAAACAAGTAATGAAAAAAACAAGTGTTTTTTAAAAAAAACTCATTTTTAAAATTAAATAAAGTTCCATAATAAGTTTTCGGTAAAGAGTACTTATATTAAAAAATATGGTTTATCCGATATTAAGGTTACAGGTGTTTAAAAATATCTATTTTCAATTGGTGTCTCCTAATAACCCTGTATAAAATAGAGAGGGATACTAAGGTCTAACTCCTCTTAAAACTTCAAGTAAACCGTTCAAACCGTTTGATTAAAAATATAAAAAAGTGAAGAATTTCGCAGAAATAGATGCATAACAGTAAATCAAAGTACTTAGAGACAGCCCTATACATTAGTTGTTACATGGATTTAAAACTTATAACAAAAGCTATCGTTTAGCATTTCCAGATTTAAAACATTACTTCTAGAACTTTTAGCTTTTCTTTATATATACTTTAGAAAAAAATGTTATAAGCTCAAATAAATTGAATTCGTTCCGTCCTTAGATATGTTATTCCATTTTGTCGCGAATGCGTAATTCCAAAAAACTTTTTGTGTGCCCTTGTGCGCGTGTGTGTATTAAGAATGAACGTTTTTTTTGCCAAAAGTAAATTTAAGTTCTTAGATTTCTATACAAGACCACTAGACTTACTTTTCGAGAAATCTCGAGTCCCAACTGTCGAAATAAATTCAAATTTGGTACATGGACATGATTCCAGTATCATGGAGTCTAGAACTTCCAGGAGTTTAGGTAATGTCAAGTTCTAATAACTGTGTAATAACGGAGTAAATGCTTTTCTTTCCAAAGTAAAGAACGGCTTCGCGAACCGTTCAAATTGGGCTACAGGAAGGGGGCCTTCCATATAAAATAACGAGGCTTTACAATGCAAACCACATTATGGGAGGATAAAACCTTATACAATCCATCTTGGATTTATTTCTACGTTTTTTAATAAATAATTTAGAACACTTTTGGGGGCTGTAGCTCCTTAAGGGGTGACATGTACGAACGAGCAGACAAAGTGAAACTATATAGGCACATAATTTCAAAATTTTTTGAAAATGTACTAAAAACGCTTTACATTTAAACTGGTTTTACATTCAACATCATTGAAGTCAAGTCATTTCTATTATGTTAAACGTACGCTTTATGTCTGTTTTTGGCAAAATTTAAATTACAAATTCAAAAAAATAAATTCAAAAAACAAAATTTAAAATAAATTAAATTTGTTTATCATATATTCATTAGTTAAATATATTAAATAAAAAACAATTCTAGTTCTTCAATAATTTTCTTAATTTATGTTTTCTTTTTCGAGACAAACAACATTTAAATATATATATATATATATAAAAACAAAATATATATATTTATACTTATATATTAATAAGTATATAAATCGCGATATTATCATTAATAATAGCTAATATCAAAGTTCAGAATTTAATTTGTTAAATTTAAAATTTAAAAAAAAACCGCTAAAAGAAAAAAAAAAAATACGCGAAATTAAAAAAATAAAATAAAAAATAAAGTTTTTTTTTTGAATTCAAAAGGAAATAAACAAAAAAAAAACATATACAAAAACTTTAATCACCGGTTGGTGTGCGTTTTACTTTTTTTTCTTGTTTTTAATATAAATGTATGCCAACTTTTTGAAAAACTTTAATATGTCATAGACAAATGAACATTTTAGGCAAATAGTTCTTAATTACTACTACTAGTGAAGTGTGGATAATTTCTATTCGTTACTAAGTGCTACAAAAAACAAGTTGTATTTAAAAACAATCAAGCAACAAATAAAAGTTACGAATACAAAGGATCGAGTAAAAATGAATACTAAAAAGTAACATATTTCCACATTTCCAATTAATCTGGATGTGCATAAGTACAATATCAATGCCTACACATTCAGCACAATAATAATGAACAGTTTACGACTATGATTATTTTTCACTTATATGAAAATTTAAGAAAATTATCTGCGAAGTATAAGAATAAATTAAAAATTTATTACAATTAATGAATTAAGTTACAAAATCAGTGTTTCAATTTATAGAACGAAGGTCAACTATTTTTCAATTTTTTTTTGATTGCTTTTAAAGTTGAAAACTTGTACTAAATTGCGAAATAGCATAGTAGTAGCTTCTGTTACCAAATCCCCTGTTAAACTATTTATTCATTCTTTTATTTACTCTATTTATTAAAAACTAATTATTCTACCGATATTCTTATACTTCCGACCGTTAATTCTATGATTATTAACGGACAAATGTAAACAATTAAATTATATTTGCCTAAAATAACTATATGTCTGCAACATACATAAAAAATTATACGTATATATATATAGAATATAGATATATGTACAACATTGTCTGATGTCTGAACTATTTTATAATATAATATACCTATACATAATTATTTAACAGAATGATAATAAAACCAAAACAAACACCAAATTTAAATATAAAAACAAAAATCTGGTTGTGCCATAATACAAAAAGATATTTAGAATTTTTAAAGTATAAAATTAATTTTAAGAAATATTTCACATTCTGAAATCATAATGTTTCGGTATATAAATTACTTAATATAAAATAATAATTAACTATAAGATAAAATGCTAACATTTAAAAGTTTCGAATAAAGGTAAAACACAATTCCGACCACAACCTAAATTCGCCCTGCTCAACTTTTTGGTAAGAAGAAACATAATTGTAGCAAAGCGAAAAATACAAAATATAAACGAAAATATCAAAAGTTTAAAAATGAACTCATTATTAAATGTTTAAAATAAAAGAGCTCGTTCTTGTAAAAAACTTATAAATAAAAAAGTTTAAAAATTCTGTCAAATTTAAAAATCAGTTTTTTATGCTAAAAAATGTTTTCAAACTCGACTACAGCGAAAAAATTAGAAAAAAAAACTTATTTCGACAACGACGAAAATTTGGTTGGGCGACGATCGTCACAATTATGTGCAAATACTTAAGAACCCATATGTTTTAAAATTTTCGCCGCGAATATTTCGTCGTTGTTCGGAATTGTGTTTTTACCTTAAGGTTTAAACTATCTATATTACTTCTATAATTAACATGAAGTATTAAATCTAACTAATTAAAAGACAAATTTGTATGTAAACTTAAAACCTAAGAGCGACGTTTTAATTTTGTATAAAGAAAAATTTTAAATCCAGAAAGTAATGTATATGCATGCTTATTCTGTAACTGTATATAAAGGGTTTGTGAGTTAAACGAATTTTTAGAAGTTTTCTGAGTTAAAAACAGCAAAGGACAACATAAAAACTAGGGATACTTGAAACACATTCAATTCAAATATGTATGTAACACATACAAATCGCAAATATATAGAAATAAATTCCAAAAGTAAAATTGATATTATTTTAAAATGATAATATTATTAATAAGATATATAGTTACAAGGAATACAACGAGTTGCCAGACGATTAAAAATGAGCCGAAAATTACTTTAATTACTTTTAAATTAAAAAAGATAAGTGTGTAATTACATCTGACCAATGGTGTTGGGTTTAGAACACCGACATTTCATGTGGTAATAAATATCTTATTTTGAGTAAGATATTTAGAATTTGTGTATACATAAGCTTATACAATAATAACTACAGTTGAGTAATCAGCGAAATCAAAATATGTGCAATTGCACGAGGATTTTTACTAGTATTAGTATCAATACTAAATACTTAAATATTATTTATTTATTTTATGTACAGTCCCCTACCACGTACAATGTGAAAAGTGAGTTAATCTGCCTTCCCATTACAGGTGCGCCAGTTAAATTTATTTTATATTATGATATAAACTATTACGATATCAATTATAAATTATATTTTTTTATTAAATATGATCTGAACAGAATTTGAACCCGCTATAATTTTCGATTGAAAAGCCCCCACTTTAACCACTGAGCTATTGGTCAGATTAAATAATAAAATAAATATATTTACAATAAAAAAAAGAAAAACATGTTTTATAAAATTACTAAATATATTTTATATTTTAAAAATCTGTATATGTAGGATTGTGTGCAAAATTTATTTGTCATATGAGTACAAAATAAACAATTTATTAATACAAGAATTTAATAAATTTAATAAATTTATACATTAAATTTTACATTATAAACATTATTTTTAAAAACGTATGTTTTCAAATCAAATTTCAAAGAAAAAAACAAGAAAATAAAAAAAACCATAAAAAAACACTATTCTAGTACATAATTGTATTGAATTCTAATACAAAAATAAAATAATTTACTTTTATAACATAATATGATAACAGATTGATATAATAAATTATAGTTTTATTTTTTTATTTGAATTTTATTTTTATATAAATTTTGTTAAAACATATTTTGTTTTTTTTTTATTTCAATTGTTTATTTTAATAATTTAATTTTTTTGTTTCTTTATTTAATTTGTGTTTTTGAACGTTTTTTTCCAACCTATCTTTCTTTTAACAAAATAAATTTAGTGCTTTTGAAAAAAAATTTTTAAAATTATAATACACAATAATTTTAAAGTTTAGATAGGTTTTATAAAAATTTATAACTACTCATATAATATTTAAAAAAAAAAAAAAAAATGGTGCAATAACAGTAAGTTTTATTTGAAAATTAAAATACAAAATAAATCATAATTTTTGTATATTTAATATATTATTGAGCGTTTGAGTAAAATGTATAAGAAAGAAATAAAAAACGAGAAGCTGCCCTTTTAATTTCAATAAAATTATTTATTTTTACAAATACCAGTATTTCGTCTACGACATGCAGACTTCTTCCTTCAGTGCTAGCACTCGAATAATTCTTGTAATTTTGAATGGAAGCAATATCTAATATTTCATTAAGTTTATAAAGTAGGTGTATGTATTTGAAAGTATGTTTATTTAAATACACTAAATGTCATTTTAAACAATATCAATTCATAAGGATGCTATTACACTGCAATACTATACAATTCGTACCTTAAGGTGTTATTAAACGGCAGATCTATATATGTAGGATTCTACTGTCAAAAAAACAAGGTGCTACTAATTGTACTGCTGTCAAAAAGTTCTAATTAGTATTTTTAAAAATAAACATATTTTAAAATAATTTATTCAAGAAATTATGAAATTATTTAATTTGATATTTAATTATTTGATTATTAATCGATTCTCAATCAAAATTTGATTTATAACACTCGTTACTCATTTATTTTAATGACATTTATTATTTTATAATTTAAATATTAACTACAATAATAACGATATTACAAAATTTCAATGTGTCCGTCTAACTTCAATGAGAAAGTTTTTAATAAATATTAGATGTTTCTAGAAACAGTTCTTTAACTAATATTTAAAACTAAACTTATTGTAATATTCATTTACAGAATGCTTTGTGATATTTCTATTGAATTACTTTAGTTTTTCAATAAACAAATGTACTTTAGATGCAATTAAACCTAAAAACAAAAGTCTTAAATTAACAATTTTTTATTAAAATAAGCACACATAGTTTTTGAGTGAAAAAATATTTTTTGCGCAACATTTCTAAAAACAAAATTTGAAGGCCGTTACTGAATTTTAATATACAAATTTAAATTACTCTTAAAACCAGATTATTTAAGTCACGAGACTATGTATTTAATTTATGATAAAAATTATTATCTAATAATAAACATATAAGTATTGCCTAATATAATAACAAAAATATTTTAAAAAATATAATTTGCACAAGAATTATAAATTGCGTAAAAAATTATTTAAAAACTTTGAATTTAATTTTAAGAATTAGATTTTATAATTTAGAATGAAATTTTTTTATAAAATAAAATAAACCTATGATTTGTGACATATATAAAATATGATATTAGATATTATTAAGTATTTGAATATTTTATGAGAAATATAAATATCGCATTGCTCCTCTAAAATAAACGACTAAATTTTTTTAAGAGAAGACCTAATTTTTTTTTAAGTAATTACTTAACACTAATTAAGATTTTATGACCCCTAACCATGGTAAATAGCATTTTTTATGGTTTGGTTATTAGTTTTTTAAGTAAATTCATAATATATATAATATTATATTTTATATTTACTGGCCTGTTTTTTTTTTCTTGGCTGTGGGACAATTTAATTTTTAAGATTTATATTTTTATAATTCAATTTTTTGTAAAATTTTGCATATTTTTGTATAATATTACTTATATCTACCTATATAAATGTCTAGATCTACATATTAATATTATCTAATAACACAAGACACTACATAATGCTTATATTATCTATTAAAATAGATTTTGATAAAAATTATACAACTATATTTATAATTTCAGTAAATATTATAAGAAAAGCACAAAATTTGTACACTTTTTAAGAAGACTATAACATTTTTTATTTTAATTTTTATTTAATTTTCTGGTATTAATTTTTATTAATTTTTTAATTTAATTAAAAAAAAAATCAATTATGTTGTTACTTTTTTTATATAAAAAAAAATTATTATTTTAAAATTATATTTGTTCTTTATTTTCTTCTAATCATTTATTAAATTATTATATATTTTGGCAGTTAAAGTTTTTTTTTTGTATATATAGAATTCCGGAATACCGGAATATTAAACACATTAAAATAATATCAAATAAAATACAAAGTTCAATTAATTTTAAATAAAAACAAGAAATGATATAAAAACACGTTTTTTTAAAAAAAATATTTTATAATTTGCAAAAAAAATTTTAAAAAAATTTAAAATTATTTAAAAAAAAAAATATATAAACAAACAAAAGAATAACACAATTCTTTCGTTCGATCCGATCGCTTAAACTGAGATCGATGAACTAAAAAAAAAAAAACAACAGCAAAAATAATACAGTAATAAAAAAGTAAATAAAAGTCAAAACTCAAAATCTAAAATAAAATATTGAAATGGGCGCTGCGTTGCGCTACCATCATAACTAAACGTAACGAAATTAAGGCGACGATCGTATCATCAATTCATTTCTCATTCGGTTTATTTTTTGTTTTTTTTTTTTTTTGTTTTGTTTTTTTGGTTTTGTTTTGCTCTCTATGTTCCTCTCTTTTTCATTTTATATATTCTATTCTATCTTATTTATTTATCATAATTTTTATTATCATTTTTTATTCACTTCATTTATTATTAAAATTTTTTTTTTAATTCTTTATTTCTCAATTTTTTTTTTTTTTTTTGGGTTTTTTATTTAAATATTTTTTATTTTATTTTGGTGTTAATATATGTATATATATATATATATATATATATACAATTATACTAATTTAGTTTAAGTTGTGCGTTTTTCATATTTTGTCACTTTATTATAAATTTTATTTATTCTCTTACTTTTTGAAACTAAGTATTAATGTAAGTGTGTCTCAACTTGTTTGATTAATTTGTTGATTATTTTTTATTTTTTTTTTAAAGAAGATTGTTTTTATTTATTTTTTGTATTATGAACTTTTTTACAGTAAAAAATATATGTATATACTATATACATACTAAAATAATATAATTAAATTTAAATTTTATAATATTTAATAGTATTTGTGATTTTTTTTTATTAAAGTTCGTTGTATTCATTTTGCTTTTCTTGTTCTTGTAGAATTTCTTTTAGGATTTGCTAATTTTTTTTAAAACTTAGATTTATTATAATTAATTATTTAATTTTAACTGTTATTTTTATTAATTTTAAATCGTTTTTACTGTTTATTTTTTTATTTTTTGCAAGAGAAACTATCGATCAAATTCGATATCATTTTAAAGAAGAGACCAAAATCAAAAACAGCCATTTTAAAAGTAGAAATATAATTTTACTATTGATATCGCCCCTAAAAGTAGCTTACAAATAAATTCATAAGTCAATTTGACGTTTTCAAATATTAAAATTATTAAAATAACTACTAGAAGTTGAATGTATGAAACTGAGTTTGAACTCCAATGTCACTTATTTCAACAAAGAGTGTTCCTGAACTTATGGTTGTCAAATTTGACTAAATGTCAGAATAGCACAAATGTCATAATAGCAGAAATGTCAGATTGGAAAATAATGTAAAAAATAACGGTTTCATAATATGTTTTCTTTTGAAATTTTTTTTGGATACCGCAATATACTTTGATTTAAAAAAAAAAAATAAAAACAATTTAACGCAATTTGACATCTTAATTTTGACACTTTAATTTGTCAATAGATATCTTAATTTTTTTAAAATACTTATTGCCATATTAGATAAAACTAAAAGTGATATCTAATTAATGAAAATTACAACATTTGTTTAAAAGAATGTGGTCACTTTAAAAATATTTTAAATTATTCATGATATAAATATATATTATAACTTTAATCTAACAATATATCAAAATTATAAACTATCTATGAATTATTTTTAATTCTTATTTAATATAATTGATTTAATTTAAATAAAATTTATTAAAATTTTAATGATTTAGGATTTAAATGGGCTTAACAAAGTAAATAATTTGGGTTTTATTTATAAAAACCGCCAAAAAAATTTAAACGAATAGTTACACATGTTTTTCTAACAATGGACAGTAATTAAATTGTTTTTTTTTTTACTATTTTATCAATTAAGTTAAAGCTAATATGCACATAACTAACTATATTAGTTTTTAAGGTTATATTTTTTTTTTGTTTTTTCAATGTTACGGATTACAATTGTAATTTAAAAAATTAAAATTCACTATCTTTATTATAAGTATTATAATTAATTTGTACCTGCATATCTTATTTTATAATAATAAAGGCTTTTTTGAAAAATTTGTAAATATCAATTTTTTTGTGAATATAGTGAATAACAATTTTATTCCTTTCAATAAATAGTTTGAGATCAATAACCCCTCCATAAACCACAAAATCAATCACATAAGACAGCGTTGGACCTTTTAAGGTATTTAAGTATCTGTGAGTTATATTATTCAATTAAAATTATTTATTTATTATGATAATAAATATTATGATATAACTATGACTATTAATTAAGGGTTATGCCAACAATTTGAGCCACAATGAAGATTAGCGAATGGAAGCTCAATCGAATCCAAATGTTTTCACTATTACTGGGACTCAAATCCAGGCCTCGAATTAAAGTCATTATATAAAATACCGTATTAGATCAAAATTTATATTTATATATCACGAAAGGCTATAATCTTTTGGAATATTTAATATATTTAATAATATAACTTAACTCTTTCTTAGTTAGCTAATACACGCCACAATTTTTTTAATTTTAGAAAAATTAAAGTAAACTAAATAAAAAAAAATTAATTCTAATATTTGAGTTATTCAAGTTCATCCAAAATAAAAAAAAAACAATAAAAAAACATCATTTAATAATTTGCTTTAATTAAACATAAACAGGTAAATTATCAAAACAATGAATAAATTTGTACAGGTGTAGTTAATTGAAATTAGGGCACGAATTATATTTTTATTTACATTTTATAATTTAGTTTTAATAAGTTCCTCAATAACATTATCTAGAAAATCAATATTTTATTTAAATTATGTGAACGAACTTATTTGCTTGAATGTTATGATATTCGTATTATGTAAATTTGTCAGAATTGAATGTTAACAGCTATTAATAGTTTGTAATAAACATTTTCAATCAATTCATAAAAAAATTTATTTTAAATGATAATAATTTTAAATATTAAGACACACTTTTCTCTGTGTCCAATAATCTACTCAATCAATCAAAAGTAAAAAAATCAGCGTAAATTAATATTTAATTCTTTTAATTTAATCTGTTTTGTGAATTTTTATTTAAAAAAAAACTGGAATTCTAAATACTATTGAAAAGCTAGATAATTATTAAATGAAAAATTTTATACTTTTTTTTTTATTCAAATTTAGTTTTGACTAATGAATTTAAATTTAACTTACTTCTTAATACGTTATTTATCAAATTTTTAAATATTCGGCGCATATCGGCGAAAACGCCTTAGAAAACCTATTAATATTATTAATTTTTAATTAAATATCTATAATCAAATTTTTTGCTAAATTAGTCTGCCAGTTATACTGTATACAAAATGTACATTATTAATATGAAGTATAAATGTGTTCTTAAATAATAAATAAATTAAATGTAATTGAAAAACATTTCGTATATGTAATAAGGAAATAATTTTCATATCTACAGACTGTGTTTTAAATAAAATTAATTTATCTAAATTATCTCTCATAAAAAATATTAAAATTTATATGTTTGGATAATAATAATCTGATAATAATCATAGATTAAATAACATTAAGATTAAAGTTAACTAAAATTTAATTTTTATTAAGTATTTACTGCCTCGCTCAATTAAAAACTCTAATAAAATGTAAAGGTTAATGCAAAAAGTCAATAAAATAAAAAAAAACAAAAAAAATTATTTTGCCCTTATAAGTATGCAATAAAATGAAAAAAAGTTTGTGTAAAATGTTGCGGTTTAAATAACCGATTGTTTTAAAATTTTGAATTACCATTCATATAATGTAAGATTAATATAAAATAATAAAAATTAAACCTATATGTAATATAAACAAAATTAATAATACCTAACTACTTATACCTTATAAATTAATTAATAATTCTATCAAATCTTGAATAAAGTCTTAGTAATTGATGGTGTATAAGTATACTGTATATGTAATACTGATAAATCTTATTTGATTTGCAATATTACAAAATTAATAAAGTTGTAAATCAATTCAACTAATTTAATTGTTCAACTAATTCTTAAGTTATTCAAATTATTGAATTGATTGTAAAACATCATGTATTAATAACAATATATAAACTAACAATAAAATTTTCAAAAGAATTCATATTTTATTGGCCTAAAAAGACAATTAAGAAAGAATTTAATTAAATATTGATACATATCTAAATTACATTGTTTGTTACAATAAATAATAAAGGGATTGAATCAATTACAAATAAAATTGAAACAATTTAAAGGTTCCCATTTTATTTTTGAATTTGATTTATTTCTACGAATTTTGTACTTTATACTTAAATAAAATATAAACAAAATTTAAATAATATTTAAATTATCTTTATGATGAATAAAATTTAAATTTTATTACGTAAATTATACGATTATTCTTTAAGATAAGAAAGTTTAATAACATTTTAAACAAAAAACATAATTAATGTGAACACTAATCGCTGTTATAAAATTAATAAAACAAATTTTAAACGTTTTAAACATCAGAAAACTTTGTTTTTTTTTTGGAACTGACTGACAAAAACTGAAATTAAAAGAATTCTAGTCATTACCGAAGCACTCCGGGAGGGTAATATAGATCAGGGTGTGATCCTCTTCTTTTTCAAAGAATAACTTTTTAAAAATTTTAGAAGAAAAATTAACTTAGACCGATCCATGATCAATCCATTATCAGTGCTTCGGGAAACATAAAAGATTCTTGTTTAAAAAAGGGGGCTTAGTGGGTTAGTTGGTAAGCATTTGGCTTACTAACCAAAGGGGTGCGGATTCGATTCCTGTACGGGTAATGAATTTTTTCAGTTAAAAAAAAACTATTGAAAAAATAATTTTTCTTTACAAATCCCCATGGTGACCAAATATAATTTAAACATACAAATAATTAATATTGTAGATATAAATAAATAGAAAATATTTAATTTAAGAAGCCCAAAAGCCAAATAGGTCCTGGCCCTGGTACTAATTATAGATAAATAAATTAGAAGAAATTTGAAATTCATATTTTTATATGAATTAAAACATGCCGACCCGTTTATTACGTCCAATATTCCAAAAAAAAAATAACCACAAGTAGTACAAAATTTTTTATACTAACTGTGGTTACTTTCCCGCCTCTTATTAAAAAAACAAAAACTTATACCGACTTATATAATTATTATCACTAAGTATTATTTTTCTAATACGAGTATTATACTATTTTGATATCAAGTATTAAGTATATAAGAAGTATAAGAGATAAAATAAATTCTAAACGTAAAATTAAAAAAAATATGGGTCAAAAACTTATGTTTGTTAAAGATAAGATTATTGCTAATTAAATAAAGTACATACAAGTATTTAGCATTTGGCGTTAACATTGTTTTTTTTATTTTTTTACACTTGAGTCCGAATCAAATTTTTCTAAGTAAGAAAATTATAATCTAAATAATGTTTATATTAGACTTTGTACGTCATTATTTAAAAGTATGCTTTTATAATGTTTTTGCATAGTATAAAATGGCCAATTAATAGGATAGTTAAGTTTTGAACAACAAAACATGGTTATAAAGATACTTAATACATAGTTAGCAAAAACTACTCTTTAAAATTCTTATTTAAGTATTTTAATAGAAATGCAAAGAAATACAAAGCTTAAACGCCTGTGTTAAAAATAAAAGTTCTGTTACTATACACTTCCACCTGACTTCCCACCAACAGGCTTACTAATAAGTTACAGGTCTTCATAAATAAATGTATCCGAATAATATGTGTCGTATATTCTAGCCAGATAGACTATCCAACAGTCAACTCTGGAGTACGTGCCGGGAGATCTATCAAATAAAAATTTAAAAGGAAATAATACAGATGAATATGATAGCCAGACAAGCTTTAGAATAGAAACCACAAGGAAGAAAAAATATAGATAGCATCGGAATAGTTGGAAAAGAATAGTATTGAAAGAAATAGGGAGAATTACAAAACATGGTCACCAAGTAAAGGCTATAGAACATAAATGGAAATAGATGGAAAGGTATAGCGGATGCTCTATGCTCTCTAGGGGTAATCATAATTATGAAAGTATAATTAAATATTTTATAGAATTTTCAACTCTATGGTCAAATGGTCATAGAGTCATAGAGAGGTAGAATGGTCATAGAGTGTCAACATTACTTACGAATTTAAAAAGTGGTTCAACTTGAAATGATCAGTACACTAATTTTTTAATTCAAAAGTTAACAGTTGTTCAACATTTAAGCTACCTAAACTTTTGTCTCCTAATTGATAAACATTGAAGTGTGTTTGTACTTCAGGTACTAAGATGACGTTAGAACAAGGGAAGAGGTAATGTGAGGAAATATACTGAAAATATTATAATATTAGATGTGGTTGATAATATTAAAGAAGTTGATAAAAACTAATTGATTTGATATGTTTGTAGTGACTTGTCTGTGAAGTAAAAGTATAAAATTAAATTACTTAATTATTTCAGTGCTAAGTGTAGAATATAAATAATTTGAGGCCATGAGTGATATCAAATAATATCATAATCAGATTCAAAGTTTTCACTTGAAAATTCTATACATGGGCTAATGTTAACACTCTATGACCACTGTGCCATCAAATTGTTGAAAATTCTAAAAAAATATGCAGTTTCAACAGATTAATTTATTAAATTGAACCTTTCATACAAATCAATTTTACACTTTAATAAAATTTAAATCAAATTAATGGAAATGGAAAAAGTACCTATATAGTTAATTTGCAATTAACAAATGTACTACAATCTAACCTATTTGTATTAAACTGGAATAAGAAAATACGATTTCGAACGTGCTCATAAGCCATATCTACCTAAATCTGGTTCAATCTTATTAAATTAATTAAACTTCAAAACAATTAACTACACTTATTAAACAATTAGGTTAATTTTATTGTATTTTATAACAAATTTGAAAAATTTTAAATTTTTTTTTATTTTAAAATTAATTTTTGATAAGAAATGTAGAATTTCATTCTTATTTTCATATTATTTTTGAATAAAAGCTACTAAAATTAAAGAAAGATTAAAGTTTGTTCTTAATTTAGATTTGCTAAGATTAAAAAAAAATATTATCAAAATTAGAGTTACGGTAATATAACAAAAACTGTTACCCATTCAACAATTTCCTACAACTAATGATCAAGTATACAGGAAGAATTGAGCAAAATATTAAAAAATATATAAGGTGATAAGTGATAACCCATAATATTTAGGAATTAATCAATTTATATATACTGTTATAAATATGTTGAGTACAATCTGTCAGAAAAGTGATTGGACATTATTTATTTATTTAATTATCAAGACCAACCTATCCCATACAATGTTGTGATTGGACATACGAATCTCTTATTTTTTAGTAAAAAATTTTTTTTATAAGATTAAATTACCAATTAAATTTGAGAAATTCTCTAACAGTAAATAAGTATACTTAAAATTTAAAATCGTTAAGTTGCTTAATCAATTTTAACTCTGACTGTACTTTAAAATGATATCAGAAAATTTTTTATATGAAATCTCTTTACTGTGCCTTTTAAATTTTTCAAATTTAATTGAAAGTAAATTTTAAAGAATAAAGAAAACAAAAATTTAATAACCATTGACACGTGCCAAAAAAAAATACTTATTTTAAAAAATATGTACTTATTTTATGTTATCACAATTTTTAACCTTGAAAGTTCAGTGAGTTTGACGGACACAAACAATTCAAATTTAAAATTTTGGGAAAAAAAGGTAAAAAAAAAAGAAAAATACTTGACAATTGTGTAACGCACATTGTAAACTGTGATTTATATAAATAAAATATATTTTAAGGAAATTTTTTCTGGAAGATTTTTATCATTAAAAATATAAAGTGAAAAAAACTGATTTTAAGACGTCAGTTATAGCTATCAGTGAAATGTACAGTTACAGATAAAACGTTTAATTACGACACAACTTTTTTTCACATAAAATCAATTATAACAATTAAAATATTGTATCGGAAAAATTTAAGCAGTCATATTTAAAATATAAAATCAAAATATGAGTACATTTGTTGACAGTAAAAAATCAAAAAATTAAGTAATTTTATCAAGGATCGATTCCATTAAATTTTTTTTTCAATAACAAACTGAAATTTGAAGAAATGAAACATACGAGAAATTAAACATAGCAGTTAGAAAATATTTAATAATTTGACAATGATCATAAAATTGGTATTTGTTTAAATATTTACTCGTACTTCCTTTAAGTGCTGATTGTTCAACTGTTAGATTAATACCTATCCTTTTTGCTTATATTATAATAATTTTTGTATTAGAGTTATATGGTATTCTGTATCTGTGAATTATATTATTCAATTAAATTATTTCTTTATATTGTTATATTAAAGTATTTTTTATTAATAAAGCTAATTCAACTCTTGGATTTATTATGCGTTGGTCAATAGAATTTTCTGATCAAATGAGGTTTAGGGAAAACTTGAATAATTTAAGATCGGTCGAGCTTTTTAACGTCTCACACCATTCTACAGACTACGATAAATTTGAGCCAATTTCGCGTATGTTAAAAGATACTAAGTTAAGTTTTGAGCTATTTGATACTAACGTTAACAAATTAACATTGAGAACCTGACTTTGTGTGAGCATGAGTAGTTCTCGTAGATTATATGACTGATTTAACATTATTTTAAATTGCATGTTTGAAATTCTTGGCTCAGTGGTGTCAATTGGTCTTCAATATTTCTTTTCTTTTTGTTTTTTTGCTTTTTTAACATATATAATTTTTGAGCATGTAATATATTTGGTTACTAATATTATTAACTAGCTGCCTGTCCGGCACAGATTGACCGAAGGTCAATTGAAAGAAGAACTTTTTTTAATTAAGAACTATTTCTAATTTAATTATAGACAATACATATACATATAATGTATATCAATACCATTTTCTTAAATAAAATCGTAACCGTTACAATTTGTATTACGTAGGCTATGCTTCGATTCTAGTAATAGATGCACAAAAAAAAAAAAAAAACAAATAAATTATATATTGTTGTATCTTAAAAAATTGAAGATGAATAAGTTATTTAGTCTACGTTTTGTATGTTTTGAATTTGATAAAATTTTGGGGTCGTGAGTTCAAATTTATTCTAGGTGAAATTTTTTTTTGCTAAGCTATATTGTTTCACAACCTTTGTTTAAATTCAAACTGATATACTTGTTGCCAACATTCTATAATGTACCTACTCAACACCCTTAGTCATGTACCTATTTATATGTAAATAAAATTGTATTGATTGTTGAGTTTTGAGCTGAGTTTTACATTATCAAATGCAAATTCTAAATTTTATCTTTCGATTTATTTTATTATACCTAATTAAGTTAAAAAAGATATATTTTGTTGATTTCTATGGTGCATTTCATTTGGCTTTATTTCAGGGATAAGGGAAACTGTGAAATTGCTTTGATTACATTGCTTGATTTATTCAAAGCAAAGCAAGCAACGCAACAAAGCTTACATTGGTTCTTCGCCGTTATTTCAAATTTAATTTTAGGGATTAGGGAAACTGTCAAATTGCTCTGATTACATTTTTGCTCTGATTGGTTTACATGTTTTACAAAGCAAAGCAAGCAACGCAACAAAGCATACATTAGGCTTTCGCCGTTATTTCAGATTTTCACTGAAAAATATGAAGACTTACTACAGAAATGTTTCTGTGAAGCGTAGTCTTAATTTTTAAGATTAAAATGTTTTACTTTTTAAATCCTGAAAATATCGTGTAAGTTTTAAAAACTGAAATGAACTAATTAATAAACATTTAAAATAATTTAAATTCATAAAAAACGAGGAAGAGTGTAGTAGAGTAGACTGTGTCAACTCTGGGATACCCGTATGACCGTAACATATACATTATATCATCCTGTTAATTACTTTTGGCAGTTTTTCAAACATATTTTATTAAGTTTAGTGGAATACTCATATAAAAGAAGGAGTTGTATGGCAGCTACTCGAACCCTCTGCAATAGACCAACCAAATTTTGCTGTAACCTTAGCCAATACACTTAACTATTTTTGGCAAAATTTCAGACACCCAGCTTCATTAGGTGGAGAGTAATGCTTATATAAAGTAGGAAGTTGTATGGCAGCTACACGAACCCACTGCAGGAGACCAACCAAATTTTGCAGAAACTTTATATAAAACTAAACTACTTTTGGCAAAATTTCAGACACGCAGCTGTAATACGTACAGAGAAATACTCATATAAAAAAAGAAGTTGTATGGCAGCTACCCGAACCCATGGACCAAAATGGCTGGATTTAAATAGCGATGACGGCTATTGCAAAAAAATGAATTTGCCAAAATTTCAAGATTCTAGCTCCTTTAGTTTTTGAGTTATCGTGCGGACGGACGGACGGACATACATAGCTAAATCGATTTATTTTTTGATTCTGATCCGATCCATACACTTGAGTCTATATCTACCCCCCTCTTTCTCTGCGTCACAAACGTAATGGCAAATTTATTATACCCTTTGACTATATAGTCATACGGGTATAAAAAAAAATTTTGTTTGATACATAGAAGGACATATAGTTATTAATTATTGATAAAACCATTAATTTGAACGCAATTGTGAATGGTAGCTGAGTCGAGTCGAAAACCAATTAAAAGTTTTTTTGTAACTTTCACTGAGATTCGAACCCGTGGCTCTCGCATTATTGGTCGGCACTCTAACCACTGTGCCACGAAGCCGTTAGCCGTTAAATTTATGAATTTGCAAATGAATTTAAATTTTTCTATAAAATTTGTTTAATTCTAAATTATAGCTTCAAATAATGATAAGTATGATGTACAAAATCTATAAAACGAGATATCAAAGATTATATTTGCAGATAAATAACTCTTAAAATTAGAATTTTAAAAGGCGAACCTACTTTATAAATACGTAAGCGTAGACGTAGCTAGTAGGTACTTATATTATATACGACATTTAATTTACTAAACATGAAAATTGATAAAAATTTTTAATAATCAATGAAATCTAAAGAGTGTTATTTAAGCATTATCAAACGAACAACGATGGACACTATATATATATATAAATATATAAAAACATTTCCACAAACATAATATTTATTATATGTTGAAATATATTTACATATATATTTTACATTTTAAATTTAAGCAATAAAAATTAAATATGTACGTCAATTTATATCTGAATATATTATGAATTTAATATGAAAAAAAAACAAATCTTTTCACGTCATTAATTAAAATTTATATAAAATCTAATCTAATCTGAACATTTTTTAAACTTAATTTTCCATAAACATTTATTTAATAATTATATCTTTAATAAACACAAAAAAAAGGGTAAGCATTAATGCTAACGAAAAATGTCATTGAACGAATTTAACTGTACTGACATTTAAAAAAACAAAAAATAAAGATTATCATATGGAAAAAAATGAAAATAAGAAATGCTTACTTAAATTCAAATTAGATTGTAAGTACATATTTTAATAATTATGAAGTATCTGTCTATTATTTTTTTAAAATATTAAATTCCAGTAAAAACTACTTATAAGATATAAAATTAAATTTGTATAATATAAATAATCTGTGAGTTTTTTAATATGAATAAGAAAAATTTGTAGTTTAAAACTAAATTGCCTATTTTAAGGCGAACATTCTTTATTTGGCATATTTTGTAAAATTAGACAATTTTGCCTTCTAAAATGTAATGTAGCCTAGATAAACCCTTAATTTTGTACCTTCTTCAAATTTTGGTGAAAACGCAGTTTATATCGCACTCATTGAGCTTAAGACCAACATTTATGAAATAAGTGCAGATTTATAAAAGGAGCGTTTAGGGTTTCGAAATCGAAATTTTAAAAAACTCCAGAGTCTATCATATGAATTAAATCATTTTTAAATAATAAATACCATGAGCTATTATCTAAAATATATAAATTAATATATTGATATTTGATGTCTAATTGTTTCTATTTAAAACATACAGTTTTAACTCAAATATTGATACCTAAAACTAAATTAAGCAATTATTAATATTTGCTATAAAGATACTGACTTATGGAATTATTACTGATTATTAAAATTTTATACAACATCTTATTTTGCAATATTACTGAAGTAATAAGAGTACTTATAACTTTTTTTTTGTAAGCGCTAACTGTTCAACAGGTAGGCTAATAAGCCCTATCTACAACATAAGTAAATGTTGGAACAATTGGTCATTATATTAATGTTATTAGAATTAATATTAATGAATTTCACATACAATTTAAACATTAGATAGTAGGTCTAATCCTTATAACATATATAACGTCTTAGATTTTCAATAGATAAAATTCTAATTTTTGTTTATATTGTAATATTTTGTATTTAAGTTATATGGTATTCTATATCTGTGAGTTATATTATTCAATTAAATTATTTATATATATTTTCATTTGTTTATATTGTTACATTCATTTTTTATTAAAGATTAATTATTAATTATTGATTAAGCCTTAATATGAACCCTATAGTAGGTGAGTCGGGCCTCGAAAGCTTGACACTCTAACTACTGTGCCACCCAACCCTTAACCTAATACAAGCCTTTAGCAAAGACAAGCTGCCTTTGATTTCAGGAAAAAAAAAATTTAATACATCTTTTGAAAATTAAATAAAATTTAAATACTTTAAAAATATGATAAATTTTTTTTTTTTTTTGCGAAAATCTGTTCTAAATTTAATTTTTGGTTTTATTTTAAACTGCGGTTTTAAAAATTTAATTATAATATGTTTTTTTTTAGAGCAAAGAAATATGAAATTTTTTAAGTAAACGTGACTTTATCATATTGAAGCATATTAGCATCTTTTATAAGTAAAATTCTATTTTTGGAATAATAGTATAAAGGTAAGGCAGTTTAAAAAAAAATGCTATTTTTAAATTAATTTTTAACACAATTTTTAAATAAATTTTAAAAAAATTGAAGTTTTGGATTGTACAGTAAAAGTTAAAAATAAATTTACAAATCTATTTATTTATTTATTTATAAACTGTCCCCTGCTATATACAATGTGATAAGCAAGTGATTCAGCCTTGAACAAAATCGACAATTCAAAATTATATAAAATAATCTTCCAAATTTCAAAAATAACAATGGTGAATATTCAACATCAGAAATTTCAAGATCAATTTCAGCTGCAACAAAATTCGACGATGATGATTCATGATATTGATGTAGGACATCCTATACAATCATTTGAAATAGAGCTACCTTTTCTTAACAAATAATTTGGCCAAGGAAGTGTATTAAGAATTTTTTAAACCTCTGAAACCCGAATTATTCTAAATTATTAGCAAGAATGACATTCAGGAGACTTTGAAAAATATGGAGTCTATATGTACGAAAACAAGAGTATATGAAACATGCGTAAAATCAATCTTTCTCTATGACAGTGAAACATGGCTCCTCAAACACTCAACATCCTACAAGTATTGGAAAATAAATACCCCCGAACACATACACATATATATAATATAAAAAGAATATCGAATGAAAAACTACTAATCATCTCAAGGCAAGAAACCATAATCTGTCGAATATGAAGAAAGAAATGGAGATGGAAAGACCACACACTGCAAAAACCGTTCGAACACATTGCGGACAAGCGCTTGATTGAAACTCGCAGAGAAAGTCCCTTATGGATTTATAACTCACTTAGTGGGACGTAAATCCCTGAGGGACTTATGACCCACTTTAAAATATTTACGTGGGACATTAGTGCCTTTACAAGGGGGTCATAAGTCCCTTTAGGGAGTTATATATTAAAGTCAAAATTTTGAAATAAAATCTAAAAGTCTTCTCTGATCTTTATAATTTAAAGTATGATAATACAAAAATATATATAAGCAAAATATTAGATGTACAAAACTATGTTTTTATATATTTATCTATGCGAGATACTATATTTGGAAGCATATTTTGGTTTACTAAAAATCAAAGTTGACCCTTTTTCCAGAGTATTTACAAATTCATGTACGCGAGACTTTGGTTACAAAATCAAGATTACCCTTTTTGCAAAATAACCTTTCAAAATATAGGTTAAATGTAAAATTTTGGGTTGTTTTCTTAATTTTGGAAAATGGGGGTTTTCTTAATTTTAAAAATACTCTGATTTCGAATCCAACTCCAAAATGTGTACCGGTCACTGATATTTTATAATTAAAAGTTATATTTTTTTTAAATTACTAATAATTTTTAATCTGAGAACTGTATAAGAGTGTTATGACCACGCTGAATCAAAACTTCCAGGGTTATAAGTCCCTTACGGAGTTAAGGCTCACTGCTATGAGTCATAAGTCCCTTAGAGACTTAGTTCCCACTAAGTGGGTCATAAATCCCTAAGGGACTTATGACTTTGGGAGTTCTGACCCTGCATCATATCAATTACCCCAATTATAAAGCCTCACAAACGAAATGGCAAACTTTATACACCCTTACAATTATGTTCGTACGAGTAATATCATTTAACTATAAGATTCCATATACTGAATGCATTCTTTTTTTCAAATTATAAGTAAAAATCATATTCTGAGTTACCTGTACTACTTATTAATGATAACCTTAATAGTGCACAACCTATTTGCCAAACAAATATTCTATCTTCAATGTTATTCAATTGTACACTCCCAGTTAACATTCACTGTAATGGAAAGTTTGTGATTTTTATATGATAAAAAAAAATGTTAAAACGTTTAAAATTAATACAAAAACAAAAATTAGCAGACTTAAGACTAATAAAGGTGAATAAGTCAATATGCTCTATTTCACAATCCAACAAACAAAAACCATATCAATTATCGATTAAATATCAATTTTATTTTTTATATATTATTCCAATTATACAGAAATATATATATATATATACATATATATATTTTTTAATTTAACTGTTTATTTGAATTTGATTCATAAAGTTTTTTTTAAAATTTTATAAAATGGCAATAATAAATAATCGGTCCAATTTACAATTAACAACTTTTTTTTTCAAAATTCCTTTTTTTAATTTAAATTTAAAACATATTATATTTTAAATAATATCATGTTCATTTAAATAACAATAACAAAATATTAAATATATAAATATGATTCTTATATATTTAAATTAGTACTTTAATAAAATTTTAACACCATTTTTACTCAAGACGTGTTATAATAAAATCAATTGTTATTAAATGTTGACATCACTAACATGCTCTGACATCACTAAAAGTCGAAAAAATTTTGGTTAAAAATAATTTTTTAAAAGATTTTAAATTAAAAATTGATTTAGAATTTGAGTTAAAAGCGTCGTTCTTAAATATAAGTAATATCAAAACTTCAAAACTTTTTAAAAACAAATACGTGCAACGACCTTTTGGTAAGATAATTTGTTATGCCTTTATTACGATATTTACGATTTTTGATAAATGTCATTTGCGTCATTAAAGCGCGACAGAATTAAAAACAGAATACTAAGAATTCAGAATTTTTTTGTAAGTAATTTTCATAAATTCTTTATCCTAAAAGAAAGATTTTGGAGGTAATGCGTAATACAGTTTTAATCTAAGATATAAGCACAGTTTAAGGTAAACGTATGCGCGATCTTTTCTGAATATTAATTTGAGATGTGCAAATTTTAAATTTTTAACGTACTGTACAAATTTAACTACATTGAGTTAAAGTCAGATTAATGGGAGAATTCGAAGTACAGAACTCTGTAGCAGAGTGCTGCGCAAAGTTCTACGACGCGCGGCTTATGTTCTTCGACGCGCTGCTTATGTTCTTTGACGCGCTGCTCTTGCCAAAAATTTGTTTGTCTTCGACAAAAATGTAAATTAAAATAAATATAAACAATTCAAAGTTCAAAATGAAGTATATTTAATTTTTTTTGATTGAATTTTCATCCCTCAAATAAATGTTTTCATAATGCTCATTTATTTTTATCATATATAAATTCATTTAATTTTTCAAACTCTATTAGTTTTTCTTCCATTATAAACGTCTTCTTTGATTGGTTGCAATTTTAAGACTTTTTTTTGGTGTTGCGGCGCTCTACCGCTGCGCAGTGAAAATTAGAAATAGAGATGACTTGCATCTTCGCACTTAATGCAGAATTTCGTGTATTTTATTACATAACAATACCATATGTTCTAAATTATTTTTGTCGCGATGCGTACAGAACTCTACACATCCAATTCCAGCGTAAAAGTTTTAAAAAAATAGTAATGAAAAATAGATAATTTAGTTACTTCATAAACTTCAAGTTCGTATTAATTCAATACATATTAAAAAAAGTATTTTAAAAAATCTCAATACAATTTAATATCCTAAAAGAAATTTTATACAATGGCAGCATTGAAAGCTAACATCAAACTTCATTCTGTGTTACAATTTGGTAAACAAGGTTATTTGAGAGTCGTTAATTTTTTTTTTTGTTTAATAAATATCTGCAATTTTATTTCTTTTTCAATTTAAAATATCTGTTGTAAATTTTTATAACATTCATAGTAATCTATCAAACATTTAAAGTGTAAGTGTATTTTTACAAATACCGATATTTCATATACGACATGCAGACTTCTTCAGTGCTGGTACTCGTGTCTCGAATCGAATATAAAAATAAATTCGAATCGAATTTTACAGATTTTTTTTGTTAAGTTTTATTTTAAAAAATATTCACAGTTATGTATTTTGTCCTCCTTTCTTTGAAATCTGAACACTCTTTTAATATTTATTTATTTACAAAACACTAAAGTCAAAGTCAAAACAGTTGAAAAACAAAAATTGCATATCATAAGGCGCATTTTAAATCTGAAACAAATTAGAAGACTATTTCATATAACATTGTAATTTAAATGAATCAAAAAATATAAAATAGAGTCAAAGAAATATATACGATTATATAATAAATTTAGAAAATATAAAAATTATAATTTTTAGTGAAAATATTTATTTAATTACCATAAAGCAAATAGTTATTCAAGGACATTTGATTAAATACAATATTGATTAGAATATTTTGTAACTACTTTTGAAATATAAATCATGCAATATGACTTTTATTTGCATAATTATACATACATATATACAGAATTACAATTTATACCATTTAATATATATGCATATACTTCTAATACCTCTGAATTTATTAAAAGTTATAAAAACTTAAATATATAATTATATAATCCAAAAAAATTTTTAACTGAACTTAAAATAAATAATCATTATCAAATGCAATCTATAAGTACTAAGATATATAAAACTTTTAATTTAATAATCTGAATAACTAAACTAGTTTATGAATTTTTAATTATATATTCTTAAATTAAAGAAATGTGTTCTAATTTCAAAAATGAATAACCCAATGTTCCTAGTTCCGAATTACGATCTGATATAGTAGATACTAGGGCCACGAAGGACCATGATCTAAGATTCCAAATAAAAGAATTATTTTTGTTATAAGTAAATACAATTTATTTCTTAAACCACTATATGAATTATAAGTTATTTCTGTATCTGTGAGTTATATTATTCAATTAAAAATATTTATTTTACATAATGCCGTCGAGTTAGATGATGTATCAATGCTCCAAGAGCAAAATTGGATAACTGCTGTACAAGATCGAAAAAACTAGAAGATGATTATTAAGAAGGCCAAGGTTCGACAACGAACCGTAACGCCATAGAAGAAGAAGAAGAAGAAATATAATGTTAAATGTTAAATTGGTTTTGATGTCCTTTTTGTTATTGAATTAGAAATATTAATAAGGGATGATATGTCATTAATTTAAACTCAATAATGAATGAATATACCAGATAAAAATTTTCTCACTTCTAAACTTCTGATACTCGAACCCGGACCTCACGAATGAGAGATTGATAACCTAATCACTATGCAGCCATTTGAATTCAGCCATGAACCACTAGGGTTCATTTAACATTTCATAGAGTAGCAGCTACAGTTTGTTATCAAATCTTGTTTTTAACTAGTGGTGTGTAATACTTATATACCTTAATATATATATATATATATATATAAAAATATTGACAATACATAAATTGAAATTGATATATATGTATATATGTAATTTAAGCTTTAATAGCAATTATATAATGAAATCAAAAAATAATTTAAGATAAAAGTTTCAATTATGGTTACCAAACAAATGTTCAACAAGATTTTTAGTAAATTTCTAGGGAAAATTATTCAATGCTTAAGTTAAATGTTAAACATAATTTTAACAACATCATCTAAATTATTTAATAATAATCTCAATATTATGTATACCTACTAAGTATATAATAATTTTCCGGGTTTTTCTTATTATACAAACTTATATACTTACATATGTACATTAAAAATGTGTAAGTAGTATAAAATTTCCTAGAAAAATTATTTAATGCAAATAAATATATAGAAAGGTATAGATATTTATTTTCCCTTGATTTTTTAATAATTGATACCTAGTATATAATAAAGTATATAATATGTACTTATATTTCTATTTATAATTTTTTTGTAAAAGATATGCGCAAACTTTGAAAAATTTAAATTTTATTAGATAAAATAAAATATAAAGAAATTTTCTTTAATTTTATTCAAATTTAAAAAATACTTTGACTTTTAACTTTGAAATATAATATAGATACTTAGATTACAATGACCTTCTTATATATATACAATACATATATTAAACAAAATAGATATGTATATATATATGTAACTGTATAATTTAAAAATTAATATCCGTTTTCTTTTAGTCCTTAACCTGCCTTTATGTATTATATGTATATAAGACTTGTTTTCATATATAATATATATATACATAATATATAATGTAATTTTAAAATTGTTTTTATGAGAATGTATTATTTAAGCAGATATCATTAGCATACTAATTTTTATTTTTTTTTTATTTTTTATTTTTGCTAAATTAAAAAAGGAAATGCTAAAAAAATTTTGTAAATTGTAAATTTTGAGTTTATTCAAAATAATTTAATATGCAGTCTGGAAAATTTTTTAAAATCTTATTGTTTTTTTGTCGTACTGAATTCGAAATTACTTACGTTTTTTTATTTTAAATTTATTTTAAAAATAAACCAAATTACAAATTTTTAGATGAAAAATTTTACAAGGATGGGAAATATCTTGAAATGAATTTTTTTTTTTAAATATTAAGCATTTACTCTTCTGGGCGCGTATCTTCAAAATTTTGCAAACTTCTGTCACTTTTTTATATAAATATATGTATATACATTGGCTCTATTATGACAGTCAACAGTCATCGATAGTTGAAAAGTATCAATAAATTTCTTGAAATGATATTGTGAATTGCAACTTTTCAACTTTATAGAAAAAATTGTGAATTCATTTATCAACTATCAACCATCAACTCAAAATTACTATTGCGAAATACAATCTAGTTGTCCGTTGTAAATTATTACATCAATGGAAAAATTTTGGTTGTTAGATTTTAAAAAAACATTTTTTGAGCAGAAAAAACGTAAGATAAATGAAATAAAATAATAGAAAAATTTATATTTAACTTAAAAGTAAGAAACATTTAATATTTTTAAGGTCGAAAGTACAAAAGGATTCGATAAATCTCTTATATTTCTCCTAGTTATGTTAATTTGCTTTGTAAATTCTTCTCTGCGTCAGTATCCATATACCAATAAATTGATGCCATTATTTTTATATTTTTTTTTAATTTAATTCAAACAATACAAATAAAACAAGGTTGGTAAATAAAATTTTATTTTAAAATTTTACAAATGTCAAAATAATTAGTTAAATTCACAATAGAAAATTATTTATCAATATTCACAATGAAACAAAAATTTTTGTCAATTACATTATTTAATATATAATTTCTACAGACCTGCTTAATTGACGTAAGAGAAATTTCAAAATGATTTGATCAAATCGCTTTATATCCATTTACTCATTGCAATACAAGATCATGAAATACAATTTTTTAAAAACATATGTTTTAGGCAGCCCATAAACAATGGAAAAAGTTTTCAACTTACGTACTTGGGAAGTTGATTCGTGTATGGGCAAGTTGAAAGAACATTTTGAAGGTTGAAAAGTTGGTTTTAAGAAAATCAAAAAAATTTGATTTTTATAAGCGGAGTCTTTAGTTTACATTTTAAGTTGTATCGTGTATGGGCAAGTTGAACAACTAAAAAAATAATAGAACTATATTGTATAATATATCAAAGAATTAAGTAAATAATTTGAAGTAATTATAAAATTAAGTTAGAAAAATATTTTAACATATAAAAAAATATTAAATATCGTAATTATAGAAGAAAAAGATTAAATCGGCAAAACCATATATTTAAATACACACTGTTGAAAATTCAAAATTGTCAAACACTTTTGACATTTAATATATTTTTCAAAATAAAAAAAAAAAAACATTAAATGATGGTTCGATAATAGGTTGGATAAGTGTGTGGTATATGTTTTGAACATGTCCGCGTACCAAACCAAATTCAAAACCTGGTCCACTCCACCGTCTATGGGATACATTACTGAGATAACACAACATCATATGTACATAAAATAATATATTATAATATATAAAAACCAAAATGTATCTTTTAATTACATTTATCTTGAAATTTTTTTTTTTTAAAGATCTGATCTGAAGCATAATTAAATTCAACAATCGAAACTCGTTTCTTTTTGTTATTCGTATAAATATGGAATTAAAAATAATCGACAGGAATAATGGCATTTATACAAAAAAATAAAAAAAAAAAACCATATTGATGACGTCTGTTTATTAAACAAAAACCCATAACCCCTGAAAAAACAGACGTCCAACTGTTATATAAATAAATTCAGAATTTTCTGTACTTTTGTTTTTTTCTTTAGTTTTTCTTATATTTTTACGTTCTTTTTTATAAAATTTGTATTTGTATTTGTAGTTTTTATAAAGAAGGACATTGGATACATAATTATATATATATATATGTAATTATATAAGTATGTATATGAGTCCTTCAATTTTTGTGCAATTCTTCGTATGATTTTCTTTTTATACCCAAAATATAAGAAACTAAAAAATAAAATAAAAAATAAACAAAATTCAAAAAAAAGAAATGTATGTAAACAAAAATCAAAAATAAAGGTGTCAATAAACTTTTAAGTATTTATTAATAAAAAAAACAATAACAAAAAAAAAAGAAAACAGAACAAAATAAAAAAATTTTCAAAAAAAAATAATGGAAAAAAGTTGGTTGCACCTTTGTGTAATTAACCGGAGCTTTTTAGCAATATCAGTCTAATTGTTTTGTTTTATTATATACTCTTTTTTTTTATTTAATTTAGTACTTATATTTAGTCCGTATTTATTAAAAAATTTTTTGGTTTTATTTTGTGCCCAATTCCATTTTGTTTGGATAAACAATACAAATAAATGATAAAGTTTTCTTTTTTAATATTCTGGATTAAAACAACCGAAGGTTTTTTGAACTTGAATTATATAAGTTTTTTTGATTAAATATGTTTTTTTAATTTTTGATTAAATATGTATTTAATTTTTTTTTGGGGTGCAATAAACAAAATTGAAAGTTCAGTTTTCAGTTTTGTTTATTGCACCCAATAACATGGTTGTACATTTAATTAACAACTAATTACAGTGCATTTGATATCACATACTTACAAGTTTTTTGAACATAACTGTACAACTTTGGGTTATGTGTTATGACTTATGACTATATTAAAATCCGTTACTTGGAATCTATTGATTTCTGTGACGCCTGAATTAAATTCACATAGGATACATGCGCCCTTCATGGCATGCCCTCCCTTTCGCTCTAATTTTAAGTTGAATAATTTTTTACATACTCTTTAAGAAGCTCTGATATGGTTGGGTGGCACAGTTGGTAGAGTACCAACCTTTTATGCAAAAGACAGGGATTCGATTCACAGTGAAAGTAATGAAGACTTACTACAGAACTTATCCTGTGAAGCATAGTCTCGATTTGTAATACCAAAATCTTTTACTATTTATTTAAAATTGCCAGAAAATCTTCTGTGTGATTTTTAAAACTGAAAAGAACTAATTCATAAACATTTAAAATAATTTAAAATGAAAAAAAAACTCTTTTTTACAAAAATTAAATAACATATTTTTTTGCCTTCTTATGAAAATATTGGATATTTTATTTTCTAAAATAAAACACATCCAACAAAACATTAATATTTTATTTTTTTATAATTGAACACATCAAACAAAACATATTTAATTAAATGCGTTTGTTGCACCTCATTCTAGACAAATATATTAATAATAATAATATTATGTTGATAAGAAAAAAAGCTTTTCAACCTGGCGTTATCATACTGTCGCTATCGCTAGTTTAAAATCTCAATTTTGAGAACAAAATTGGGTTAGAATATTATCTTGGCAGTCCATTTAAAAAATGAACGGGAAAGGAAAGAAATGTCAGCTTTTGTTTATAATTTACATTGAAAATAAAATTGTGAAATATCATTTTCGCAGAAGCGATGTCTTAAATGTTTCTTTGCCAGCGCTGTCGACAGTTCTATCAGGCAGTACAAGATGGGGTGTGTTTAAGATAGCGACTTGGCTTTTAATTTATTAAAAAAATTTCCTTACATTTTGCTTGGATTTTGTCAATTTTTTCTTTTAACAATATTGCAAAAATGTCAACTGAAATTCCGAAAATACTGAATTTTAAATTTCTAATTTTTTAAATGTTTTCTTAATACTTATGTATTATCGATCGTTCCATATATTTAAATTTGCTTCATATTTGTCGATTATAGTCAGTTTCTTTTTTATAGTGGTCATTAAGTTCCTTGCATATATATATTTTTGTATGTTATACATTGTCTACTCGTTTAGAAAGTCTCGTTTTTTTTGACTGTTTAATATTTTCAAGGAAGTTTATCAATATTATTAACCCAATTTCCAAATAACTTGTTTTTTATTTTTTGATTGTTATTTTAAATTGACAGTTTTTTTTGAATCAATTTCTATATTTACTTTGTTTAAATGGAAATTTTAGAACTAAGAACAGACATTTGCAAAGTCGACTTAAATGTGCATTAGGCTACAATTATATTTTTTTCTGATTAAAAGAATCTGACATTTCGGATCACTAATTAAAATTAAAATTTTTGTATAATCAAGAAATTAAAAAGTTTATTTACTTATTACGAAAATTAATACAATAAATTATAAAAATACAAAAACAAAAAAAAAATCAACTAAATTAAACACCTAAAATAAATGACAATTAAAAATAAAATTTTATTTTATATTTCATTTACGTCAATAAACCAGTTATTTGTTGTTCAAAAATTTAAAAAAAAAAAATTTAATGTGAAAATTAATAACAGAAAAATTAAAACTAAAATAAAAAATTTAATACAAAATTATATGCAATGCATTATAGTTATAGTTAGGTATATAGTATTTATCCAGTATATGTATCATAAGCGTTTAAACAATAATTGAGGTGTCGTGAGAAAAGGTATAAAGGCCTTATTTCGCTTTTTGGAGTTCCTTTTTTTAAATGTTAAATAAAACCATATGACCTTTTTAAAAATAAGAGGTTTCTTCTTTTAGGTAGAAGACACTCCCGAGTAAACAAATTATTGAAACCATTTTTATGAATATAAACTCTCGCATATAAAAAAAAGTCAATAGTTATTCTGGATTGTCATAAATAAAACCTTGACTTTGAGAATCTAAAATTCCTTCTTATATACATATTTAAAACAGGAACATTTATGGTAAGCCTCCAATACCCGCAAAACCAATTATCAAATGCTGATTTCGAAATCAAGCTTTTCAAATAATCAAACACCTCTATTCTGAATTACTACGTAACACTAATTTGCGTAAAATCTACGCAAACTTGATTCTAAATTCCTAAGTATACTTTTTTTTCGAAATTCATAAAATGACAATTCTGAATTCCTACGTAGCGTAAATTAAATGTCAAAAATCTACGCAAAAAATATTCATACGTAGTAGTGCTTTGAATTCCTTTGTTTGCAGTTTTGTTTATTATTTACAAAAATTTGAATAAAAATTTTAAAAATATAAGTATTTTTTGTTGTTCCCTTTTTTAATAATTCCTGGAAGTCCACTTTTTGCATGAAAATCCATTTTTGCCTTTTGTTGTTCTTCTGGTGTCATTTCATGTTTAATCCACAATGGACATGTTTAATCCACAATATAAATTAATCCACAATATAAATGATTAGATAAATTTTCAAATTGAAATATGTAGGTATAAATACTTACGATTTCTCACTCAAGTCGAAAGGATTATAAGAATCTCTAAGAATTCTCCTTTCTGATCTAAGAATCCTTTGACTGGTTTCTTCTTCTTCCTAGGCAATCAATCCAAATGCAATTGAATTCATATTTTTTCATTTATTTTTGTTATTGTTTATAAAATAATTTTTTTTTAACTTGTTGCTTTAAATTTTTCAATAAAATTTCAAACCAAAATGTCAAATTTTGAAACTTCGAAAAAAAGTATTGCCATTGACATTAATTATTTTCTCCGGCGTAATTCAGAATAACTAAAAAAAATCCGACTTAACGTAGCTAATTTTACGTACAAATTCTACGCAGGAAATCAGAATAGGGGTGAAAGTGTTTTTCTTCCCAAACTCCCGCATAACAAATCATTGAAAATCTGAGCCCTATTGCACCAACTCTAAGTACTTATGACAAATTAAATAACTTTTTTATTAAATTATCATGTTTAATCGAACTTCATTAGTTTTTTTTTTCAAGACTTTTTAAGAGTTCATGCAATAGGATCTTGCTTTTAAGTTCTAAAAATATTTTAATTCACCACTTTCGCATCTATATATACAAATATGTTGAAATTCCGGGGCTCTAGTCCAACGTATTATAAATAAAGCCCCGGTTGTTATTTTAATGTATCTCCAAACTAATAAGATGCATGAGTTCTGAAGTAATTTTATTTTTTTTAAAAATAATAATTCATTATTTCGTTTGGCTTTATTTCACAGCCCCATATTATTAAAGCTGGAAGTATTACAATAAAAAAAATATTTAGTATTTTCTTCGTTACCTAAAATCCAATTAAATAAAATTAGTCACATTATTTTTTTTTTAATTTATATAGTAAAATAAAAGCACACACATATGTACTAACATTAATAAAACAATATACAGAATATTATAAAACAATAATTAAATTTTATGCGGAAATTCTTAAATGTTGTTTACATTTTGTTAAAAAATTATACTTATTATTTGCGAAAAATTAAATTGTTATTTTTGTGTATAAAATTGTAGATTATGCATCCCATAGACGTTGGACCAGGTTTTCAGCTTGATACGCGGACATGTTTACAAATCATACCACACATTTACTCAACCTATCTTCGAATATCATTTAATTCATTTTGTTTTAAAAAATATGCTAAATATCAAAAGTAAGTATCTGACAATTTTGAATTTGAAGTTTTAAGAGTTTTTATGTTTCTTCTATAATTATGATATTTAATATTTTTTTATATGTTAAAATATTTTTCTAACTTAATTTTATAATTACTTCAAATTATTCACTTAATTC
>OY720441.1:330196720-330222745 GCA_963082915.1 Dolichopus griseipennis
CCGTCGAGTTAGATGATGTATCAATGCTCCAAGAGCAAAAATGGATAACTGCTTGTACAAGATTGAAAAAACTAGAAGAGGATTATTAAGAAGGCCAAGGTTCGACAACGAACTGTAACGCCATAGAAGAAGAAGAAGAAGAAATATAATGTTAAATGTTAAATGGTTTTGATGTCCTTTTTGTTATTAAATTAGAAATATTAATAAGGGATGATATGTCATTAATTTAAACTCAATAATGAATGAATAAACCTGATCAAAATTTTCTTACTTCTAAACTTCTGATACTCCAACCCGAACCTCACGAATGAGAGATTGATAACCTAATCACTATGCAGCTATTTGAGTTTCACTCTGATGAGCCACTAGGGTTCATTTAACATTTCATAGAGTAGCAGCCACAGTTTGTTATCAAATCTTGTTTTTAACTAGTGGTGTGTAATACTTATATATATATATATATAATATATATATACTTATATATAAAAATATTGACAATACATAAATTGAAATTGATATATATGTATATATGTATTTTAAGCTTTAATAGCAATTATATAATGAAATCAAAAAATAATTTAAGATAAAAGTTTCAATTATAGTTACCAAACAAATGTTCAACAAGATTTTTAGTAAATTTCTAGGGAAAATTATTCAATGCCCAAATTAAATGTTAAACATAATTTTGACAACATCATCTAAATTATTTAATAATAATCTCAATATTATGTATACCTACTAAGTATATAATAATTTTCCGGGTTTTTCTTATTATACAAACGTATATAAGTATTTACATATGTACATTAAAAATGTGTAAGTAGTATAAAATTTCCTAGAAAAATTATTTAATGCAAATAAATATATACAAAGGTATAGATATTTATTTTCCCTTGACTTTTTAATAATTGATACCTAGTATATAAAAAAGTATATAATATGTACTTATATTTCTATTTATAATTTTTTTTGTAAAAGATATGCGCAAACTTTGAAAAATTTAAATTTTATTAGATAAAATAAAATATAAAGAAATTTTCTTTAATTTTATTCAAATTAAAAATACTTTGACTTTTAACTTTGAAATATAATATAGATACTTAGATTACAATGACCTTCTTATATATATACAATGCATATATAAAACAAAATAGATATGTATATATATATGTAACGGTATAATTTAAAAATTAATATCCGTTTTCTTTTAGTCCTTAACCTGCCTTTATATATTATATGTATATAAGACTTGTTTTCATATATATATATATATAATATATATACATAATATATAATGTAATTTTAAATTTGTTTTTATGAGAATGTATTATTTAAGCAGATATCATTAGCATACAAATTTATATTTTTTTTTTATTTTTTATTTTTGCTAAATTAAAAAAGGAAATGCTAAAAAAATTTTGTAAATTGTAAATTTTGAGTTAATTCAAAATAATTTAATATGCAGTCTGGAAAATTTTTTAAAATCTAATTGTTTTTTTGTCGTAGTGATTTCGAAATTACTTACGTTTTCTTTTTTTAAATTTATTTTAAAAATAAACCAAATTACAAATTTTTTAATGAAAAATTCTACAAGGGTGGGAAATCTCTCGAAATAAAATTTTTTTTAAGTGTTTACTTTTCCGGGCGCGTATTTTTTTACAACATAAACAAAATCTCAAAATTTTGCAAACTTCTGAAACTTTTTTATATAATTATATGTATATACATTGCCCTCTATTATGACAGTCAACTATCGATAGTTGAAAAGTATCAATAAATTTCTTGAAATGATATTGTGAATTGCAACTTTTCAACTATATAGAAAAAATTGTGAATTCATTTATCAACTATGTATCAACCGTCAACTCAAAATTACTATTGCGAAATACAATCTAGTTGTCCGTTGTAAATTATTACATCAATGAAAAAATGTAGGTTGTTAGATTTAAAAAAACATTTTTTGAGCAGAAAAAACGTAAGATAAATGAAATGAAAAAAAAATTAAAAATTAATTGATTTAACTTAAAAGTAAGAAACATTTAATATTTTTAAGCTCGAAAGTACCAAGGGATTTGATAAATCTTTTATATTGATCCTAGTTATGTTAATTTGCTTTGTAAATTCTTCTCTGCGTCAGTATCCATATA
This sequence comes from Dolichopus griseipennis, assembly GCA_963082915.1. Classification (NCBI taxonomy): domain Eukaryota; kingdom Metazoa; phylum Arthropoda; class Insecta; order Diptera; family Dolichopodidae; genus Dolichopus; species Dolichopus griseipennis. The sequence continues at coordinate 330,198,868 of OY720441.1, forward strand.
CCAATAAATTGATGCCATAATTCTTATATATATATCTATATCTTTTTTAATTTAATTCAAACAATACAAATAAAACAAGGTTGGTAAATAAAATTTTATTTTAAAATTTTACAAATGTCAAAATAATTAGTTAAATTCACAATAGAAAATTATTTATCAATATTCACAATGAAACAAAAATTTTTTTCAATTACATTTCACAATACTAATTTTTTTGATATTTGATAAAAGTTTTTAATTATCAACTAGTTGAAAGTTGACTCTCATATCAGAGACCATTAAAAAAAAAATACTAAGTACTTAAATATTGGAAAATATTTTGTCTTACAAGATCGAACAAAGGGTGGTTTTTTTTTTGAATCTAGCAAATATATGCATCAACTAAGATTCCCGCTATTAATGAAAATACAATTGTTTAAAAATACTTAATTTTTAATCTAAAATTAAAAATTTGAATGTTTAAAGGTAATTAATAAGCTGCAATTTAGAGCTCTGTCATTACAACAATACAAAAACGGTTTGTCAACACCAATGCGATGTTCAACAAACATTAACCCTTTTCTGTTTTGTAATTTTTTTAATCCATTTCGGTTTGAACATAAAAAAAAACAAATTATATATAATATCTACAGGCTTGCTTAAATGACGTAAAAAAAGTTCCCAATGATTTGATCGAGTCGTTTAATATCCATTAGTTTGTTGCAGTACAAGATCATGAAATATAATTTTTTAAAAAGTTTTTGATTTGCATTTTGAGTTGTATCGTGTATGGGCAACTTGAACAACTTAAATGTCATTTTATTATTTGTTTTTAAGCATTTTTAATTTTTGGGTACAAAACTACGAAGAGATGTTTCTCATTATTTGAAAAAATAATAAAATTATAATGTATAAAATTATAAAGATTTAAGTAAATAATTTGAAATAATTATAAAATTAAATTAGAAAAATATTTTATCATATAAAAAAAATATTAAATATCATAATTTTAAAAGAAAAAAATTAAATCGGCAGAACCTTATATTTAAATACAAACTGTTGAAAATTCAAAATTGTCAAACACTTTTGACATTTAACATATTTTTCAAAATAAAAAAAAAAAAAACATTAAATGATGGTTCGATAATAGGTTGGATAAGTGTGTGGTATATGGTTTGAACATGTCCGCGTACCAAACCAAATTCAAAACCTGGTCCACTCCACCGTCTATGGGATACATTACTGAGACAATACAACATCATATGTACATAATATAATATATTATATATATATAAAAACCAAAATGTATTTTTTAATTACATTTGTCTTGAAATTTTTTTTATTTTAAAGATCTGATCTGAAGCATAATTAAATTCAACAATCGAAACTCGTTTCTTTTTGTTATTCGTATAAATATGGAATTAAAAATAATCGACAGGAATAATGACATTTATACAAAAAAACAATATTGATGACGTCTGTTTATTAAAAAAAAACCCATAACCCCTGAAAAATGAGACGTCCAACTGTTATATAAATAAATACAAAATTTTTTGTACTTTTGTTTTTCTTTTAGTTTTTCTTATATTTTTACGTTCTTTTGTATAAACTTTGTATTTGTATTTGAAGTTTTTATAAAGAAGGACATTGGATACATAATTATTGGTATATATATATATGTATGTAATTATATAAGTATATGAATCCTTCAGTTTTTGTGCAATTCTTCGTATGATTTTCTTTTTATACCCAAAATATAAGAAACTAAAAAATAAAATAAAAAATAAACAAAATTCAAAAAAACGAAATGTATGTAAACAAAAATCAAAAATAAAGGTGTCAATAAACTTTTAAGTATTTATTAATAAAAAAAAACAATAACAAAAAAAAAAGAAAACAGAACAAAATAAAAAAATTTTCAAAAAAAAATAATGGAAAAAAGTTGGTTGCACCTTTGTGTAATTAACCGGAGCTTTTTAGCAATATCAGTCTAATTGTTTTGTTTTATTATATACACTTTTTTTTTATTTAATTTAGTACTTATATTTAGTCCGTATTTATTAAAAAATTTTTTGGTTTTATTTTGTGCCCAATTCCATTTTGTTTGGATAAACAATACAAATAAATGATAAAGTTTTCTTTTTTAATATTCTGGATTAAAAGAACCGAAGGTTTTTTGAACTTGAATTATATAAGTTTTTTTGATTAAATATATTTTTTTTAATTTTTGATTAAATATGTATTTAATTTTTTTTTTGGAGTGCAATAAACAAAATTGAAAGTTCAGTTTTCAGTTTTGTTTATTGCACCCAATAACAGGGTTGTACATTTAATTAACAACTAATTATTGTGCATTTGGTATCACATACATACAAGTTTTTTGAACATAACTGTACAACTTTGGGTTATATGTTATGACTTATGACTATATTTAAAATCCTTTATTTGGAATCTATTGTTTTCTGTGACGCCTGAATTAAATTCACATAGGATATATGCGCCCTTCATGGCATGCCCTCCCTTTCGCTCTAATTTTAGGTTGAATAATTTTTTACATACTCTTTAAGAAGCACTGATATGGCTGGGTGGCACAGTGGGTAGAGTACCAAACTTTTATGCAAAAGACAGGGATTCGATTCACAGTGAAAGTAATGAAGACTTACTGCAGAACTTATCCTGTGAAGCATAGTCTCGATTTGTAATACCAAAATGTTTTAACTATTTATTTAAAATTGCCAGAAAATCTTCTGTGTGATTTTTAAAACTAAAAAGAACTAATTCATAAACATTTAAATTAATTTAAAATGAAAAAAAACTTTTTAAGCGATGCAGAAGTGAAAAAAGCAGAAGCGATGTCTTTTAACAATATTGCAAAAATGTCAACTGAAATTCCGAAAATACTGAATTTTAAATTTCTAATTTTTTAAATGTTTTCTTAATACTTATGTATTATCGATCGTTCCATATATTTAAATTTGCTTCATATTTGTCGATTATAGTCAGTTTCTTTTTTATAGTGGTCATTAAGTTCCTTGCATATATATATTTTTGTATGTTATACATTGTCTACTCGTTTAGAAAGTCACGTTTTTTTTGACTGTTTAATATTTTCAAGGAAGTTTATCAATATTATTAACCAAATTTTCAAATAACTTGTTTTTTATTTGTTGATTGTTATTTTAAATTGACAGTTTTTTTTTGAATTAATTTCTATATTTACTTTGTTTAAATGGAAATTTTAGAACTAAGAACAGACATTTGCAAAGTCAACTTAAATAAATGTGCATTAGGCTACAATTATATTTTTTTCTGATTAAAAGAATCTGACATTTCGGATCACTTGTTAAAATTAAAATTTTTGTATAATCAAGAAATTAAAAAGTTTGTTTACTTATTACGAAAATTAATACAATAAATTATAAAAATACAAAAACAAAACAAAAAACCAACTAAATTAAACACCTAAAATAAATGACAATTAAAAATAACATTTTATTTTACATTTCATTTACGTCAATAAACCAGTTATTTGTTTTTCAAAAAATTAAAAAAAAAAATTTAATGTGAAAATTAATAACAGAAAAATTAAAACTAAAATAAAAAAATTTAATACAAAATTATATGCAATGCGTTATAGTTATAGTTAGGTATAAAGCATATATCCAGCGTATATATATATCATAAGCATTTAAACAATAATTGAGGTGTCGTGAGAAAAGATATAAAGGACTTATTTCGCTTTTTGGAGTTCCTTTTTTTAAATGTTAAATAAAGCCTTTTATGGCTTTTTTAAAAATAAGAGGTTTCTCCTTACAGGTAGAAGAGACTCCCGAGTAAACATATTATTGAAATTTAACTCGCGCATATAAAAAAAGAGTCAATAGGTACTCTGGATTGTCATAAATAAAACCTTTACTTTGCGAATCTAAAATTCCTTATATACATATTTAAAATAGGAGCATTTAATGTAAATCTCCAATTTCCGCAACACCAATTATCTAATGCTGATTTCGAAATCAAGCTTTTCAAATAATCAAAGTGTTTTTCTTTCCAAACACCCGCAAAACAAATCATTGAAAATCCGAGCCCTATTGTACCAACTATAAGTATTTATCATGAATCAAATAACATTTTTATTAAATTATCATGTTTAATCGAACTTCATTAGTTTTTTTTTCAAGACTTTTTAAGAGTTGATAAGAATTTCATGCAATAGGGTCTTGCTTTTAAGTTCTAAAAATATTTTAATTCACCACTTTCGCATCTATATATACAAATATGTTGAAATTCCGGGGCTCTAGTTCAACGTATTATAAATAAAGCCCCGGTTGTTATTTTAATGTATCTCCAAACTATTAGATGCATGAGTTCTGAAGTAATTTTATTTTTTTTAAAAATAATAATTCATTATTTCGTTTGGCTTTATTTCACAGCCCCATATTATTAAAGCTGGAAGTATTACAATAAAAAAAATATTTAGTATTTTCTTCGTTACCTAAAATCCAATTAAATAAAATTAGTCACATTATTTTTTTTTTTAATTTATATAGTAAAATAAAAGCACACACATATGTACTAACATTAATAAAACAATATACAGAATATTATAAAACAATAATTAAATTTTATGCGGAAATTCTTGAATGTTGTTTACATTTTGTTAAAAAATTATACTTATTATCTGCGAAAAATTAAATTGTTATTTTTGTGTATAAAATTATAGATTATGCATACCATAGACGTTGGACCAGGTTTTCAACTTGATACGCGGACATGATTACAAACCATACCACACATTTACCCAATCTATCTTCGAATATCATTTAATTCATTTTGTTTTAAAAAATATGCTAAATATCAAAAGTAAGTATCTGACAATTTTGAATTTGAAGTTTTAAGAGTTTTTATGTTTCTTCTATAATTATGATATTTAATATTTTTTTATATGTTAAAATATTTTTCTAACTTAATTTTATAATTACTTCAAATTATTTACTTAATTCTTTGATATATTATACATTATAGTTCTATTATTTTTTTAGTTGTTCAACTTGCCAATACACGATACAAGTCAAAATGCAAACCAAAGACTCCGCCCACAAAAGTCAAAAGTTTTTGATTTTCTTTCAACCAACCTTTAAAACTGCAAAATGGGTTTTCAACTTGCTCATACACGATTCAACTTCGCTAAAAAAAAAGCTGGTTAAAAACCTGGTCCATTGTGTATGGGGTGCATTAAAAGTTAAAAAAATTTAAAAAAAAAAGGTTGTCGTTATTGTAAAATTTGGAATAGGAGTATATAATTAATTAAATTAACAATTTTATTTTAAACTGCTATAAACTGTAATAAAGCTTTAATATTATTAACATAGTTATCCTTATTACTTATATGTTCACTATACAGTTAGTGAATTATTTTAAGTTTTAATACCTTCTGTTAATAACGATTAGGTTTGAAATTTTGTTGTTGTTGTAACTATAGTTACTTTAAGTACTTAGGTAATTTTTTTTTTAAATCAATTCAGATTAAATAAAAGCTAACATTTCAGGGTTACATTTGTAAATTGAATGTGTAATTGGATTAATTATATAAATAAAACAATAAAAATGTCGTACTTATTAAATCAAATAATCGAAAAATTAAGCTTTGTACTTTGAACTCAATGAAATTATTTTTAAGTAAATTTTTACTAGAAAAAATAATAACTACCCGAGGTGTTTAAACTCAAACTAGAAAATGAAGCTTGAATAGGTGTTATCCTATCTATATTTACACCTTAAATCCTATAATATTTAGAATTTCAGATCTGGGACAATTATTGAAACCATTTTTCTCTAAATCACGCAGTTTTGAGTTTTATAGTAATGTAGAACTTAACTGTATTTCTGTAATTCCAATCTGATATACAGGTTTTGCACTCCAAAACCAACCTTTTGCAAATAAAAACCAACCTTTTAAAAATCAAAACCAACATTTTGCAAATCAAAACCAACTTTTTATAAAAATATACGCAAAAATGTTTAATTAATAAGTAAATTAATAAGTAATTAATTAATATATAATTAATTAATAAGTAATAATTGGACATTTTATAGTCGAAGTAAGCAGCATAGCTTTCTTCTATGATGACAATTTTATTTAAAATTATAAAAATTTTTTAATTCGTCGATTTCGGTAAATAAAAAATAATTACATACGCCTTAAATGAGTGGAGAAAATCTATCAGACTTATCAGATTCAAATTTAAACAGACCACTAGCTCAACTTCGACAAAATCGTGTTATGAAAATTATAATATACTTATATACATAAATTGTATAAGTATTTCAAAATAAATTAAACTTTAATTTCTAATTCACTTTTATAATTTGTGTCTTGAAGTTCTCTGAGGGTTAAAATTAATTTTTGCGTATGTTTTTATAAAAGGTTGGTTTTAATTTGCTAAAGGTAGGTTTTCATTTGTAAAAGGCTGGTTCTGATTTGCAAAAGGTTGGTTTTGGATTGTACTCCAAAACCTGTAGTGCACTGCTCTTGGTTTACGTTGATTACTCAACTTAACATATTTCTCTTTAAACCAATTATAACGAAAGTGACTTTAGATTTCCTTATTAAATCGTGCGATACCATAAGGGTATAGTTGTTTTTTCAAAAACTATAGATTAAATTGAGAGTAAAAGGGACATTTTCCATTATAAGTACTAAAATAGTTAACTTTGGTTACAATAAAATGAAAATTTGGATTTTATTTACATACATGTACCTAAAAAAATCTAATTAACCATTATAAAAGTTCATTTACCATAATTTCATTAGAATCAAAGTCTAAGGACAAACATAGATTTATATATGCAGTAAGTACTTATATGGAGTAAATTATCTAACGAGCTAAATACAGTAAGAAAATCTTCAAATTCAAGTAAAATACAAAGCTAACTTCAAGAGTATTGAGAAGTTTTAAATTTGCAGCATTGTTAAATAAACGCAGAAACAACATTGTATAAATACAGAATTAAAAGGAAGTTTAATAATAATAACTAAGTAAGTAATTAAATTATGTATTTGAATTGAATTGATAAGTTATTATTTTTTGAAATATCTTTATATTTAATATTTAATCTTTATCCCCAAAAATACAAAAATGTCATGTAAATTAATTGTAATAATAATTTATAATTACTATTATTCTTCTTTGAAATTGTCTTAATTTTTTCTTCTATGGTAAACAATATTTTTACTTGTAATAAACTGAACTTGTTATACAATTAATTAATTTCTCATCTATTAGATAACTACTTATATAATATTATATAACTACATACTATTTTATTAAATGTACATATATATAAATACACTTATATATATAAGAACTTACTTATAAATAATAAGTTAATAAATATAAATATATAGTAAGTAAAATTCATTTGAAATCCAAATTTTCATATTTATGTTACCAAAGTTACTTAAGTTTATATATATTATAAATATATATATATAAAAATTTATATAAATATACATATTTATATAAGACAGAAAATGATTATTAATAAATTATTAATAAGTATATAATATATATACTTACTTAAATAAAATAGCTTATGAAGTTATTTAATTCACATGTGTATAAACACTACAATTAGATATTTAAGTTATAATAAATAAAATCAAATTAAATAATATTTATATTTATATACAGTGATTGACAAAAATGTGTACAAGAATTAGTTATCGACAATAGAAAAATTTGTTATTTTTTATAAAATTGTAATAATTGAATACATAATTCCAAAATATTTATTTCATTCAGATCAAATTATTTAAATATGAACATTCTCTTTTTAAGTTAAGCAAGTTATTTGGCATTTCCGTTTCCGTTCAATGTTAGGAGTTTATTATAAAATAATATAGGTATTAAACTTGTGTAAAAAAATGGGACAATTACAATTAATTGATTTCCCAAACTTACAAAAACTAAACAATAACAATAGTTTCATATTTCACACCTCTTAACTAGTTTGATTTAAATCATATTAAATATGAATTAAAAGAAATATTAGTACATAAACTGCTGGCAGCTGGTTATGTATATATCAGGAAATAGCGTAGACAAAATTTTACCGAAAAATTCGCTTAATACTGATTCGTATTGAATCGTTTTATAATTCAGAATTCTCTAATATTTTTGATTTATTTTTTATATACATCGATTAGGATTTAAAATATGTATTGAATTTGTTTGTATAATTTTTATTTAGTTTAGTATGCGACAGCATGTCAAAGAAGGTGGGTTCATGTCACTTGCTTTACCAACTAAAGGTTTTTGCTTTAAGGCTTAATTTAGGAATGAAAAGTAAACATTTGTCCAAATTTTTCTTTTACAGCTGCAAATTTCTTGCAGTCAAAATTTTTTAATATTTCTTGCAGTTTTTAAGTTCTACTATAAAATCGATGAACACCTTTTTTCAATCACGTTGGTCTGGGGGCTGGGTCCCGAGAAATGGAGGTTTATTTAGAAAAAAAAACTAATTTATTTTAAAATTTCGGACTATATAGAAAAAAAGAGCAGTTTTATTTGAAATAAGGTTAATTTTAATAATTTATAAAGCAGAATCATCACAAATGAGTAGATATAAATTTCAAGTATAAAGTTGTCTGTAAATTTGTAAAGAAAAAATGTATATATATATATTAAAACATAAGCATGAATATAAACAGCAGTGGTCCGTATAAGTACATCAAAAGTTTAAATAATGGATTTTTAAATATTTCTAAAAGCCTAAAATCTAAATAACTATAAAATTTAAACTTAATTTTCTAAGTAAAATATTGTTCGAAATCTAATTCAACCTATGAAGTTTATAAGAGCCCAAGCCTAGTATTTGAAAAATTTGATTTCTTTTTATTTTAATTTTAACTCTTCTCAAATAGTGGTTTATACAATCAAAAGTAAAAATTATGAAGTTCAAGTCAAATATTATTGAATAAAATAAACTTTCTCTCGACACTGTATGTTAACATAATTATTATTTTATTACAACTTTTTTTTAATATTGTGTGCATATATAAAACTCAATTACCAAATAAATATTTGTTATATTTCACTTTGTACAGCAGAAAACCAAAAAAAAAAATTAAGTAATTAACTATTTTCATAATAACTACTTACTTAATTATTTTACTTATAAAAACATAACTAACTATGAGTATGCATTTAGTAAATGCGAACATAATTATATATACACATATAATATGTACTTCTTATATACTAATATAATTTATTTATTTCAAAAATTAAGAGGAATACTTAATGGCAAATAAAATTAAAAATGGATTATAATAATATTAGATAAAGTTTTAATCTAACCATTGATTAAATACTAGTAAGCAAAACTAATAACTATTTTAGAACCGTATTCATCAATGATTTCCCTTTTAATACGATATTTTATAAGAGTTCTGACTGACACTTAATATTTAGCTGAATTAAATAATATCTAACAATAACTACTTTGCCTAAATAAGTATATATAATTAAATCTACGGATGTTGTATATTCTATATTGAATTATTTATTAATAAATATAGATGTAGTAGCTATATAAGCAAATAGTAAGTATTTAAAATCGATTATTCGTTAAGTACTAAAATAAAAAGGAAATGTATAATACTTAATTGAGATAACAATTGAATAACTTTTTATAATAACTAATCATTACATAATTTAATTTATCAGAAAAAAATAAAAAATTCTTCAAATAAATAAAAATTAACATGTTTAAGGTCATTCTTACGTTTACCCTATTATAACAACGATTAAATAACATTAAATTACTGCATACAATTGGTTTTCTCTAAAATGGAAAATCTTACATAATTGATCAGTACTTAATTATTAATTAACTACGAAGAACGAGTTGATCGACACCAATGAACGAACCTCATTAATTTCTATTTCACTACCAAGGAGAGATGCTTCAATTATCATGGGGAAACGGATTTTAATGTTAAGATCTCCTTATAAAATAAGATTTTTCTTCAAATATATTGCATTTAAGAAACTTGAGAATCAAATTTTAAGATAGAGAAATTAGATATGGGTTTTAAAAAGCAATTGAAAATTCACGAACACCCAAAATACAAAAAATACCGCAAATTTTCAATGAGTGCCTTTGGAGCGTTCCATTCCCTCGTTAAAATTTAATTATAATAGAATTTTGACGGATAAAATACAGTATTTCGATTTACAATAAACATAATATAAATTTAGTATTTTGAAATAATTGTATATTAAGACATACACTGGGTAATGCTAAAGTCAAAAATAAGTCGACAAATAAATGAGGTATATCTATCGAATCTCGTGCAATGATTGTGACAAAATTTATATAGGATAATCTAAGAGAGCAATTAACTAAATTTTGGAAACACGTTTCACACATTAAGTAAAGCCGACCAACTAAATCAGCTTTTGCGGAACATGCGCTAGAAAACGATCATTTAAATATTGAACATGACAACTTCAAATTTATTAAAAACATAAATGACAATTCTGAATTAAATGCTTGGGAAAGTCTACACATAGAAAAAAAACAAAAACATTTTAATGAACAATAATCTACCACCCATAATATCACCATGAAATACAAAAAAATAATAATTTTTCAGAAACTGGATCACGTACATATAGTTTTTAATAAAAAATTTTTATATTTTTATTTATGTTTTTATTTTCAGCTCTACATACGTATACATATATAAGTTTTATTTTTATTTTGATTTTCTGTTAAATATTTTTTTTAAATTTAATCGTTCCAAGTTTTTTCGTGCTATTTTTTTATTCCTTATTTTTAATAGCTGTTAAAAGTTATTTCATTTTTTAAAATAATTTTTTAAATTTTATTTTTTAGTAAGCAGTTGATTTGATGATGACAGTAAAATATTCTTAGTAAAACTAAAATAGGTGGTATTTTGGTGGTAAAATCTCTTATTTAAAATTGAGTATTACGAGTGCTCTCTGAATAAATTATTTGAAAACAATTTATACATATTCCAAAAAAGAATACAAACTGAACATAAATATTCATTTGTTTCTTAAATTTCATTATAAGTTTTATTTGCATTCTACATTCTATCTACAAGTATTTGAATTTAATAAAGTGTTTTTAAAATACATAATTACTATATTTGAACACTTATATATATGAACACTTATTCTAATACATATTTTAAACTGTTCAGATCGTCCAAATCAAAATTAAATTTTCAATTAAGGTAAAATTGTTAAAAAATGTTCTTTAGTTTATCAAGATTCTTTATGACCCTTTAAGTTTAAGCTGTAATTATTCACATGATAGTACTAATTAAACCATCTTTTAAATACCTACCTATGTTTTCAAAAAATAAAACTCTATCAAAATAAAAATTAAATTTTTTAATTAGAATATTAAAATTATACCTACAATCATTAAAAAATTTAAACTGGTATAAGTAATTACTTAAATAAATAAAAATTTTTTAATTGAATTTAAAGTCTTAACTTTTAACATAAACTTGGTGAAAGGCATGGCATTGATTAACAAACAATAACTAATTAGAATTTACAATTAAAAAATTCATTAAAATATATAAGATCACTAGGATATTGATCATTATACCCCAAATTTGTAATCAAATATCCACCTATATTATGTATATGTATGTAATATAAAACAATGATATCAAATAAAATTTACTACAAAAAAAAATTTATACATAAAAATTTACTAAATAAACTTTAAGTTTATCCGGTCACAGTAATTAAAATTTCTGAAAAGGAAAATGATAAACTATAGGTAACTTAATATTAAAATAAGGGAAAGGAAGAAATGTGAGTGCAGAAATAAACAACTTCCATATTATAAGTAAATGCAAATTCAAATAATCTTAATAAGTAAAAAAATATTAATACAGTGTTACCTGAAGCAATTATCATATATTTCAATGCATTACCCTTGAGTTCTATTAAAATTTCAAAAACCCTTCCATTAATAAATCATATGTAATAAACAGTAATCATAATACATAGGTACTAGGTAAGTGTATAATATAGTAATTAAATAAATTTTGCTTCATACAGTTTTCAAACTATCCATAAAAATTCGCATTTTAACATTCTAATATTTTTGAATTATCTACAACTTGAAATAGAATTGAAGCTAGTTTTTAAAATAAAAAAATTCTTATTTAAAATTTTTATTTTAAATACAAATGCATTTTTTTGGTATATAAGTATTCCAACAAAAAAAAACACTCTGTAATCTCAAATCAATTCAATAATTCAAAACAAAAAAAAAAAATAATATTTAAACCAATCAAGCGCCATAAAACTTAATTGTAAAGTTTATCTATTACAAAAAATTTTTTAAAACATCTAGTTATTATGCATATTAAAATGATTGTCTACAATCAAAAATTGTTATCAATATTTATTTAATTGTTATCAGTTGATACTTCATTAGTGTGATGAGACATTAGTATTCCTTCTAAGAGATTCTAAGTATTCAATTCAAAAGAATAATTGATTGTTCTTTTTTTGTTCAATTATTTCGCTTTGTTATAAGTAAATTCTCATAAAACAAGTTACTTGTATACAATTATAATCCATTATATCAAAAGAAATACTTTCGAAATTTCTAAAGTAAATGAAAAAAAAATGTTGTTTTTAAATATTTAATAAACAACAAGAAAAAAAACTTTTCAAAAATATGTCAACAGCTTCAAAAAATGTTAACATGTTTTTATTTTGTATATTTTATGTGTACTTATGTGTGCGTTTCTAAAATATCTTTAGATTTGTTATATACAATAAAAATAAAAACAAAACCAAAAAAATAAAATTTCGGTATACACAATGTTAGTAATAAATATTAATCAACAGGTTGTTATTCCACCTGTTGATACAAGTCATGCGAATTTTTTACTTTTACTTATCATTGTATACTTTTGTTTTATTTTTGCAGTAGCTAAATACATAAAAACTTAATTTTTATTTAAATATATATCCAAAATTTAAAAATTAATAATCATTTTCAGGTAATTTGAAATATTTGAATGAAAATTTCTATTATCATTAATATTATATTATTTTTTTTTTTTTATTGTATTTTTAACCTACCTCACTGTAATTTTACTTAATAATAATAAATAAGTAATAAAAAAATATATATATAAGTATATAAAAAAATTTTATATTTTCTATAACAAAACTAATACAAAAAAAATCGTACGTAAGTCATAATAAATTACAAATATAAAAAAAAAAAGAAAATAAAAACAAGAATTTTAATTTGAAATATATATGTACACACATATTATTTTGTATACATATTCACGAATAATATATTGATATGTAAATAACACAAGGTTACTTAGAATTAATAAACTATATAACTACTTGATTATATGGGTATAAATATATCAAATCAATGTCGTGTCATACTATTTACTAAAAAAAAAAAGTTGATTCTCATCAAATTTATATAAAATAATAACTACATAATTATATATATATATAATAATATTTAATTGACTTAATTTAAAAATTTCTTTTAAAAAATATTATAGATTTATATTTTTATTCAATTTTTTTATTTTCTACTTATAAATATTTATAATCAATTATAGAATTTTTGTAAGATGTAAAAATTATCAAAACAAAAAGGTTAACAATCAAATTTTAAATAGATCTTTGTTTTGTTGTTTTTTGAATTTTAAATAGATCTCGTGTAATATCAAGGTTTTTTCTATCATAAAAATGATATTTTAAGTTCAAATAACGGTTAATTTTATTTATGAATATATTTCAAATAAAAGTTACAACTATAGTATAAAAACTAAATATTGTATCTATTAATAGTTTGTCGGCTAAATATTTATATATTCTTTCAATAATCATTTTAAATATTATTAAGTCCAATATGATCGTAATATGATAATTTTACCAAATTGGATTTTAAAATTTTAAGCTTTTTTATTAGAATTGAACAAAATTATTTGGCGAAAGCTCAGTGGTGAAGTGGCGGCTTTTCAATCAAAAATTTTCCTGTTCAAACCCCGGTCGGATCATATCTAATAAAAAATATTGTTTCTATTGAAATAATTTAATAAAAAATCCAAATCTCAAAGAGGCAAAGGATTATTATTACCATGCAATATTAATTATTGTTTGGTACTACAAATAAAAAAATAAATATATTAACAAAATTGTAATTTAATGATTTTTAAAAATTTAGTATATGAGAATATGATATTCAATTAAATAAAAATTCTATTTTCCAATTTTCCCAATAAATAATTCTTATGGTTTATAAAGTATTTATTAAATATTTAATTATATAAGTACATAAGTAACTCTAATCATTATTGGGTATAATTCATTCTTTTAATATCAACCTATTCTAGTATTTAAAAGTTCTAACCTGATTTTTAAAAATTATATATGAGATCATGACAAAGTTTTAGAATATTATATATATATATATATATATATATATATTTATAAAAATGTGTAAGTATTTATTAATTTTACACTATATTTAAAATTCGTAATAGGTATTATCTTAACAATTCTATATAACACTTAAGTGAAAATTATAAGGATATGAAAATTTCTATTTCATTTGTTAAAACAAGAAACCTATAACTACACATTCAATTAACGTAGGAATTTCGAATTATTAACTGCGTGTTATATTTTTTTTTTATATTTCAAATTCAAACAAGTGTAACATTAAATATTACATAAGTAGATACATATTGTATATTTTTTTTTTACAAATAAAATAAAAATTTAATTTCCCTGGAAGGACTAATATCTAAATTTAAATACTTCGAACATTTTTCTTTTTCGAGTTTTCTTCCTTGTTTACTTTTTATTTTGTTCTTATTTTGAGGAATTTTAATATCAGTACATGGTTTTACGTACCTATATACACAATAAATAGGTATTAAATGTGTAAGTATCATATATTTTAATGGCCCATATCAACATATCTATTATCTTTTGTCATTGGCATTAAATAATAAATGATACATTAACGTTCTTAAACCAAAATATAAAAACAAATATATAAAGTATGTAGAATTCTTTTATTCTTTTTCCTCAACGATTTGCAATTTCTTTTTCTTTTTCTTATAAAATACGCATTAAGTAAATTTTCTTCATCTACTTTAGTTACTCCCTAAAAAAAAACAAGAACATTGAATTATAAATAGAGATTATGTATTAGAAATTGGGCTCAAAAATACAAAAAAAATTAAAATAAAATTGTATACCAAATGAATCATTCAACCCACTTTTTCTTCTACTATGTTTTTTTTTTCAATATTTCCCTTTAATGTAACCTTTAACTTGATTTTAAGTATAAATTTGTTGCGCTTCCGATAATAATAACAAAAAAATTAAGTACTAAATGAACATTATTAAATAAAAAAAAACAAGAAAGAATAAAAAATTTAATAATATATTTTGAATAAAATAACAAAAAAAAAAAACAAATTTAAGTAACTATATCATTTTTTATATCAGTATATAGATATAACAAATATTTGTACATAATATAAGTATATAAATGCATATATAGGTACTCAAAAAATTGTTTTTTTTTTTTTGTATTTTAAATTGATAATGTATGTATGTAACAAAATACACAAAAATAAATAAAAAAAAATTTTTAGATAGTAAGTACATATAAATAATAAATACCTGTTCCACGAGTAATATTACTGGTACTACTAGTTCCTCCACCTTTACATGATATTAATACCTTTCTATCTGAATTCGAGCACTTTAGAAGCATTTTCAATCATTTAAAAAAAATATTTATATATATGTAGGTATGTTTATTAAATTGTATAAATTGTGATATGAAATTTATTTTTTACTTAATTTAAAATTGGTTTTTTTTTTTTATATTCAATAAATCACTATTGATATAATTAGCACTTAATTTTTTTTAAATAAAATTTTTATTTTCTATTTATTTGTTTATTTTGAAAATATTTAAATTTTTTTAATTTCCTTTTTTTTTTTTACACTATTTAACAGACCAATTATTTTATTTTTACACAAACTTTTATTTTATATATATTATATATATGAACGTAGGTATATTAACAAATAACTGAACAAACAAGAAAATAATATACAAATTTCGATATTAATTAAAAATTCTATTTTTGGCCTAGCTTTTTTTTTTTTTTTTTTTCTTATTTTATTTTTTACTTCGTACGTTTTGCAGTATTATTTTATTATACAAAAAAAAAAAATATATAAAAAAAAAGCGAAAAAACAAATTTCTTTTCTTAAAATAACTTATTTTTTTTTTTTTCATTAAATTGATGAGGTATTTTTATTAGTATATTTAGAGTATAATTGAATTTTTTATTAAAAATATATATTTCTAATCTTTTTTTACTTATGTATTTTATTAATTTTTTACGAAAATATAATTTAATTATCTATTTATTTATTTAATTTTAATATTTTATATATATATATACGTGTATATATATAACACTATAATTTCTTTTAATTTTTAATGTGTAAAATGTAAATATTTAATTCTGTACTATTTATTGTTTTTCTTCTCTTCTTAGTAAATTTTTAAAAATTGAATTGAAGTTGAAGTAAATATCCACAATAATCTATTTTCGTTTGCCTTCGTGGACTGATGGAATTTCGTATATTGTTTTTTTTTTTTAATTCTTCGGTTTATTTTTACCGGTAATATTTGACATTTTAAAATTTGAAATGTTCAAAATGACATTTAATTCTTTTGACATTTTAATTTACCGCAAAAAAAATATTTGCAATGCGGTTGAATCGGTTATAATTGTTTGGGTTTCGATTCGTATTCGATTTTTATTGCCAGATAAATTTAATTTTAAGTATTTTAATTTGAAATTAATTTAAATTTTATTACTAATTTAAGTAAATAAAGCATATTTATGTGAGGTTAGTGGTAAATACTGAAATAAGTTGGAGGAATAAATAATTCAAACTTCTTTAGGAAAATTTGTTCGAGTGTTCGAACATTTAAAATTTTATACTATAGTCTAATCAAAAAAAAAATTATTCTAGTTTTATAACTTTCATATGTTGACTTCATCCTCCTATATAGTTAATAATTATTATATAAAGATGAAATCAAAGATAAAAAACTATCCTAGGTAAGTTTAGTGAAAAGTAAAATACATATACATATATAAAATACAATTTTTTTTTTAGAATTAATCAATATTAGAGATTTCTAACCAGAATTCTTTAGCCTGCAGTTTTTATAAAATTTAATTGATACAATTTCCAGTTATGCTGTGAATTAGGAATATTATTCTATTTCCTAGGCTAACTTTATTTTAATATTAACAATAAAATCCAACTGGTATTTGGTTGCATAAGAATCGACAATAATGTTTATTGGGTAAAATTACCACACTATATGGTGGTGAAAAATTCAATTTGTCTAAATTTGTTTGTACACAAATATTAACATTACGAAGTTTTTTAGTTTTGTAGTGTTAAATTTTATAAAAAATGCCTCAAAAACTCAATCCTAAATGCTTACAATGTGATAAAACGAATTCTCCTATGTGGAAATCAGCAGAGGCTGGTGTTATATGTTTTGATTGTTTTGAACAAAATTGTAATTCAGAACAAATTAAGACAGAAGTTACCGAAGAATTAGAAATACAAAAAGAGGATAATGAGAATGGTGAAAAAATCAACTTAAAAACTAGAAAAAGTGCCAGAATGACTAGATTTAAAGCAAAAAGTGCAGCAGCAACAAAAATTAGCAATAAAGGAAGAGGAAGACGGCATATCTTCAAAAAAAGTAAGTACTCAAAAATTAGATAAAATTAAAATGTTTTACTTAAAAAATCAATTTCCTTTTTGCAGGGGTATTTAAATCTCCTATGGTTCCTGCTTCAACAAGAACTGTTGAGAGTGTTTTTTATAAAGGATCCTATATTCAAGTTGGTGATATCGTTTCTGTTATGGATGCAAAAGATAACGTTTACTATGCCCAAATTCGAGGACTTTTAGTTGATACATATTGTGAAAAGGCAGCATTTTTAACATGGTTAATACCAACACAATATTCTCCACCACCAAATGACAGATTTGATCCTAGTACTTATTTAATTGGTAAATATACAAAATAATTTTCAATTGAGGATAAAAATAAAATTTCATTTTTAGGTCCAGAGGAAGATTGTCCAAGAAAATTATCATGTTTAGAATTTATTATGCACGCACCTAGTAATTATTATCATGATAAAACAACACCATTTCCACCACCTTATTCAATGGATTATGAATCAAAATCTGCTGGTTTTATATGGACAAGTTTAGCTGAGCAAATTGTTAAGTCAAAGTGATATTAACTAGAATAATAATAATCAATTTGCTTTAATAGATTAATTATGAAAAGAGTTTTATAGATAATAAGTAATTAGTTTTTATGGTTAATTATTTTATAAATAAAAAAAAAATTGCCATGTATAGAATGTAGGAATAAAAGATTATACTGTTTTGATGTTTCTTTTTGTGTATATTAAAACAAAATTCAAAAATTAAATACAATTTTGATTTATTTTTTTTTTATTATCAATAAAAATCTTCTTCAGGATCTTTAGTTGCACTTTGTTGATTTTTAATTTGATCTTGATTTGAATACATTTCTGCTACTTGATTTGCAGAAGTTGCATCTTCTACAGATTTATCATCACGGATGCGAATAAAACGTGGAAAACGTAATGAAATTCCTTTTTCTGGATCAACAATACCAGCTGCTGCTTTATGCACAGGACTTAAAGACAAGTCAGCACATTTAACTTCCCATACTTGAACTGGTTCAAACCAATCATCAGGTTCATGTGAACTATCAAAACGAAAATATGATTTTGGGCCTCCAGTTAAAATATGTGGCTTAAAGAATTCTGCGTGTGTTTGTAAATCTTCGTCACTGAAACCAGTTCCAATTTTACATATACTTTGATATTCCTCATTTTCAGCATCGTAACAAGCCAATAGAAATCCACCATAAGTACCAGTACGTTTACCTTTACCACGATAACCACCAATTACAATTAAATCTAATGAGTCGCCTACACCGCTTAGATAATCTTTCTTCAATTTTAACCAATTACGAGAACGTTTTGCAATTTCATATGTTGCATCTTTTTCTAAAGTTTTAATCATCAAGCCTTCACAATTACCTTTAATTGATTCTTCTAAAAATGTTTGTACTTCATCTACATCACTGGTATCAATTGCACTAGCAAATTTAAATTGACCTTCAATTTCTACGAAATTTTCTTTTAATTTAGCACGTCTGTCAATAAAAGGTTCCGTTACTAATGGTTTATTATTTAAATATAGCAAATCAAACATATATACGCAAACTTGAACTTTTATTTCATTTTCATCAGCATCTTTTCGTTTTCTAGTACTTAATACTTGAAAAGGTAAAATTTGTTGACGTTCAATATCCCAAGCTACAACTTCACAATCCAATATATAGGACTCTACATTTTCATTTTTCATATCTTCTATTCTTGATAAAATATCTGGATATTTGCTTGTATTATTTTCTTGATTTCTGCTATATATGCTATACTTTCCATTTGTATCACGATGAATCTAATAATTTAAATGGAAATAATTTAATATTAAATAAAATTTATGTTTACAAATCTCTCTACCTGTGCTCTTTCGCCATCATATTTCCATTCACAGGTGAATTTTAAACCTTCAAATCTTTCTAAAACTTCATGAACTCCTTTAGTAGGATGAGCCAACATAGGTTTTAATGGTGTACCAGGTTCCATTGGACAGTATTCCAATAGTTTTTCAAATCCATTTTCCAAAAGAGCCGGAATAATTTTATTATAATTCGGACATTGACTGTAAATTGAAATAAAATTACAAAAAAAAAAACAAAATTAATAAAATTTAGCATTCTTACCAATAAGCAGTCTTTAAAATTAAAGCATTTTCATCGCACAACGTTTTAAAAGAATTTTCACTCATATCTTTAGCAGCATTTAAAATACTTGGTGGAAAATCTTTTTGTGCTGGTGGTGTCTTTGTACATGCAATTGCTAATGCTTGCAATAAAGATTGTTCAGCTAATCCAATTCTTAGTTTACCGCCCAATGAACGAATAAAATATCTTGCCTCTGAATGACGACATGCAACAAATATTGATTGAATTTTATCAATTTTTTTGTTTGTTGATGCAATTCCTGTCATTTTTGCAATATCTTTTACTTTATTAAATACACCTTCAACATTTAATGGTGCTGGTATAAACATTAATCTTTGATTACTTCTTGATTGTTCTGCAACAACACCCAAATCTCCAATAGTTTGAACATCTGATTTTATTTGTGATAAACTTCTACCAGTTGTTTGTACAATAACTTTCATCAAATTAGTTTCAGCTACCCCCAATTCAACTCCTAAAAAAAATATTAAAATATTTTTATTTTTTGTGCTAATTTCAATATTTTTACCTTCATAAGCAGGCGCCAATTGATTTAAAGACAAGTAAACACTTGGAAGTAAATCGTTTGGGCTTAGGACTATCACTGATCTAAAATAATTACTTAACACTTCGATCATTTTTAAACGACTGCTAATTTCTTCAACCATTTGAAATGTTCTTGTCAATGCTAAATATGGTGTCCTATCAAGAAAAATATTACTTTAAAACTTAAAGAAAACAATATGTAAGATTGAAAAATACACACTTCTCTCCTTTTTTCCAAAAAGCATCATTAATTGGATGATATTTCGTTTTTGATGGATCATAATCAGCACCTTTTTGACCAGCACCAGCTGATTGCACTTTCAATTCTTTTTTTGCAGTTGGCATATCAGTTTTTTCAGATACAACTTTTTCTGACATTGAGTCATCTGCATCAATATCTTTCGAAGTTTTATTATTTTCTACTGTTTTAATTTCATCTAAATTTGAACTTTTTTTAGGCGATGATTTTGTTTTTGATGTGGGACTAGTTTGTTTCTTCTCAGTTGTTTGTGATTTTGTAGATTTTTTTGCATTTTCTGGCGATTTTTTTTCGTTTTTGGGTGCTTTTTCTTTAGGTGATTTACTCTTTGTTTTTGGACTCTTCTTGGCTGAATTAATTTCCGCTATTTTAGTTTCAATGTTATCTTTTGACGAATTGGTTGTAGTCCCATTTGTTTTAATAGATTTCAGTTCTTCGCCATTTTCTTCAACTTTTATTAATGTTTTCAGTTCTTTTTTAGGGGATTGTTTTGACACTTTGATAGCTGCGCTTTTTGGTGATGTGGATACCTTCTTTTTTGGAATTTGACTAAAAATGAACAGATTATTTTAAATATAATAATTTAACTTTGTAATGAAGTAGATTTTTACTTGCTATCGGAATTTTCTTCATCGCTACTCGATATTCTGCGACGTTTAACCTTTTTTGCACCAATCACTTTCTCACTATAATAAGAAGATTGAATAAGATTAAAATTATTTCGACTATTTAAACATATTTTCTTGAGATTATTTTTTTGAATACAATGAACAGCTAATACACTAATTAATCTTCCTTTAATTAAATTAAACATCTGAAACAATAACAAAAACAAAAAAAAAGATTTGTTTTATTTTTAATATACATAATAAATATTACCTATCTTCCTCGTCAGACTGAATAATAGGTTTTAGTTCATTGGGTTTGGCGGGAGATTGTTTTTGAAAAAATGATCTGAGGGATAATTTGGAATTTGATTGCTTGTTATTCTATCAACTAAATTTTATTAAGAGTAAATAAATACTTACAGTATTGATTTTTGAGCCATATATAACAAATATATTATTAGTAATTTATTAATTAATTAATATAAATTAAATACTATTTAAAACAAAATTATATCACTATTGTTTTTAGAAATTCAATTTACCATCAATTTTCTAATCTGTTGAATTAAAATATGAAGTAAACAAATAATTTTTGACAGTTGGATTCTAAGCAATGGAGGGAAACTGGAAACAATCAATAAAATAAGGTTATGTGAATTGATGTTTGTTGAATCGATTTTGTGGTGATTATAAAGAACGATTTGTTGAAATAATTGAGGACGGATTGATGAAAAAAAATTATTATTCTTTAACTACTTTGAAGTTCGAACAATTGCTGGTAAAAACTTTTGTTTAATTATTATAGATACCTAAAAATCATTTATTATAGGAAAGTAATAGATTATAGATTGCTTACTAGTAAATCTGGGCAAAAATACAGATACAATTTTATTAACCAGGACAGTAGTGCGTAGTCTTAACAGTTACAGTTTTAATTCAAATTTAAATTATTTCTTTTACACCCCAATTTATATCTGTGGTGATCAGAAGATCAGGGGACTTACTATTTTTTGATTTTCATGTTTCAAATTTTTTAAATTATTAGTAACTCTACTCGTTACAAAGAGCGCTGTCATAGTTTTTGTTTTTTGGTGTCTGAAATGTTGGTAGTTATCACTTTCAAATCGAATAACGTACCTAAGGTCATTTTTATATTCAAAAAGTGAATTAATAAACAAATTTGAAAATATACATTTATATTTTGAATTAAAATAAATTGTATAGAATAGTTAATAATCTAATGATTAAATAAAAAAAAGGCAAGGGTCAGAGCTAAGTTGTAAAGGTTAATATATAAAATTTTATTAAATGTAATAAGTTTTTTTTATCACAAATCTTTCAACATAATTACAAATTGCAGGAATTTACAATTTTCCAGTTGAAAGCTAATTTTGATGTGCTCTTTTTTCAATGGGAATAAAAAATATGCAATATTCGTCAACTTCAAAGTAAAAATGGACAAAATATTCTAAAAACAAATTAATATTTCTTAATATTTTAATTATAGGTGTGTACTGTAATCAGTTAAAAAAAGTATTTAAAACAAAGCATTCGTCTTTTCCATCTTAGAACCGATATCATTAGCCATTCATTACCCACGTACAATTACAGCATTGTACTATGCATATGTTTATGTTATATAACCCACATTATACTGACAAGTTTATTTTACATCAAATTCCTAATGTAGAAAAGTTAAAACCGCTTATGAAAGGAGTGAAAGGAATTTTAGGTTTCTGTGTACTGCAATTTTTGGAAATTTAAAGTTATTGCCCAAAATTAATAAAGATGAAAATAAAAATTTAACAACAGTTTACAAAGCATAGTTTGTAAATATAAAATATCAATCATAGGAATTCGGCAGTCGGAAACAAATTCAAAAATATATTTTTTATATGTAAAGTAAGTCTTATTGGATAAGAATCACTTCGACAGACGACAATGATATTAAATTTAAGAATTTTAATTGATAACGTTCTGTTTATATTAAAATATTTTTTTTTGTTTATATTTAAATTTATATTTAAGGTCTTCTGGAGATCCTAAGAAAAATGAACCGTATTCTCTACCTCAAAGGTGGTGTGGAAAAAAGAATTACTATATTTTAATAATAGCAAAAAGGAATTGACTAATAACACTTACAACTAAAAATAAAAAAATAAATAAATACCTAGTTTTAAATTTTAAAAAAATTAAATAATTGAAGACCTTTAAAAAAAACAAAGTACTTAACTTATAAAAAATTTCAATCATTAAATATTGTAAAAAAAAATAATATGCGTCCATTTTAATATGATTTAAATTATAATTAGATTTTCACGAATTAAAACATAATATTTATTTTACTTAGGTACATACCTTTCTTCACACATCAATTTATTTTCTTTACATTGCATTCAAAATGTAATGCTGTTTATTTTTAATATAAATTATAAAATTGAATATAAAATTAAAGTAAGGC